>JAKSZP010005313.1:0-251602 GCA_022478985.1 Massospora cicadina | reverse complement strand
GGAGTTAAAAAGTAAGATTTGGGTGGTTGGCATACAGAGTAGTTCCTGATACTTCTGAATCTTTAAAAAGCTTAATAGCTTTATTGCTAGCATTGTAGCATGGCTACAGCAAGCAGAATATATATATATAAATGCAAAAACCTACTTATTCATTCACTCACTCACTCATCATTGTATCTCAACAATGACAAGGCTTAGAATGACATAACTTTGCATAGGTAATCACTAGATACTGTAGATATGCAATAATAAAGGGTTTTTTATTTTTCATAGGAAAATAAAAAGTTTATATGTAACAAAGTGAAAATCTTATATGTTTTAATAAAAATTGGTATAACGTTACAGTTGAGCAGTTAGGCATTCAGTTAATTCAATTTTAAATGGTTTTGGTGATCGGTTGTTGGTTTTGGGATTGATTGATAAGATTGATAATTTTAGTAAGCAGTTATTGATTGGTTAATTCAATAAGTTAATTGGTTTTGGTAAGTCATTAGTGGGTTTTGGTTGTTGGTTGATTCAAAAAGTTCAATTGGTTTTGGCTGGGTAGAGGATTTTGATTGTTTTATGGGCTCAATAAACTCAGATAAGTGGTTGATGTTTTAGATAATTCTATGGGTTTAATTGGTTTTGGCTGAGTGATTGGTAATTTTATATTGATTCAATATAATTTGATTCTTAATTTTATTGATACCCATCAACCAATATAAAAAAGAATCAGTTAGGATCATCTGGTAGACTTTAAACCCACAAACAAATCTGTGTTAAACTGGGTATCAACAAAAATTACCCTAAACCTTTCTTTGCAAAAGTCATTGTGATTATTTCATTTATATAAGATGCATTGTCCCATTAGAAAATAATTGAAAATCACCAAACTTTACACAATACTTATAACATTTTGGATTATTAATATACTTTTTAATAAAACCACACTTAAATTTTAATAACAGTTCTATATAAGATCCAAAACATATGTTTCTAATGGTGATTATACAGCAAATTGTCTGAGTATTTCACATTAATTTGATTCAATAGTTTTATAGGCTCTTATAATTTGTTGGTAGTTTTTGCTGTTTGCAAGTTCATTAATTGGATTTTGCTGAGTGTTGGTTCATCTTTTGGTTGATTTGATGGGCTCAATAGTTTCAAGTGAATTATTGATGGTTTATTTATTTGGCAGGATTAATAAATTTTATCTAAGTGGTTGGAGATTAGAATATTTTTGAAGGTTTATTAGTTTCGGAACTTTTTGATGGCTATCTACCAATATCTACTTAATATAACACATTTTCTGACTGATTGACATATTGACTGAAGACATCTGAAACCTTTGAGTCTGATAGGGTCAATCTATTTGGGTGAGTGGTTGAGTATTGGTAAATATTATCAAATAATTTACCAAATTGCTTACCTGAAACTAATTAAAAAATCAGTGTTTGAGGTTTAAGTAGATTAAGTAAAGTTAAGATAATCAGCTCATCAGCCATGAGGGCAACAGCAAAGCTTTTAGTCTGAGTGGCTCAAAAGTAGCACTGGAACAGCCTATAGGCTGTCAGTGTGAGCTTATAAATAAACCTGAGCAATGACAGGTAAATTTTGCTATCAGAAACATATTCTTTCTTTTTTCTTTCTATCCATTTAACCATACTGAGCCACAGCAATGTGTGGCCAAGTACAGCAGTATAAATTAAATAAGGTCAGATTGCATTTTAACTTTGTGAGAGTATTGAGAGAAATCCCCAACATTGTTTTGGTTAAATTTGACACCAGAGACTTATGCTGAGTATGTCAATATATTTAATTTTATTTTTATGAAGCAAAAATCACCATAATCATAGAAATTCAAGGATGACAAGTTAAGAAGAGAGATAACTACCAGTGAGAGTGCTGATGAATGCTAAGCAGGGAGAATTGCCTGTTAGGGTGCTGATGAATGCTAAGAAGGGAGAATTGCCAGTGAGAGTTCTGACAATGATGGCAATGAATACCAATGACGTAGATAGGCAAGAAATGTCTATAAATAGTTTTATCTCTCTCTTAATAAAAAGATCTTCAAATCTTTAAATCCAAACTTTGTTTTATTTAATTGATTTTGGATACCTAGCTCTGCTAGTTTTAAGGTGGGTGAAGTTCAGCTTGGCTGGCGGAGGAGGAACAATAGATCCCAGAGGTTAGATGCTGGTGAACACACCTGGAGTGGTTGGCGCAACCAACTCCCAACCTGGAATTGCAGAACACCTGTGGGAACTGGCCAAATCAGTGGAGCCAGAGATGGACAAGTGGGGATTAGCCATGAGGTGGAGAAGCAAGGGGTCAGGCCACTGTAAACTTTTGGGTACGTTTATTCACAGGCTTGGTTGTTGAATAATAATACAAACACTAGTTGTATGATGACAACTAGTAGGTTGTGTCTTAAAAATAGGTGGCAAAGAATCCACTTTTAATAATTGTAATTAAGAAAACAATTAGGGACCATTGTTCCCTTCAATCTTCAATTTAGAAGTTAATATAGATATGTCTCAAATAAAATCTGCTTTTTATTAGAAAATGCTAGGGGTTTTTATAAGCAGAAGGCGGACAACTTTTCATATAATTCTCTGAAAATTAACTGATTAGTCCCCCAAAACCTCTAACCCTTAGGATTAAATTCCTATGGTAGCAATTGTCTTCATCTTACTTAATCCCCAGCAGTGTAACCTTTTATAGATTGGCAACCATCCCCATGTGTTAGGAGCTGTACAAAGATGGTCTGGGGGACATGTTACCTGATTAATACTACTAGCTACCGCCAAAACAAGCGTTAAAATGCTTCAGTAGCTTCGTTAAAATGACCCTAATTGTTCAGCGCCTCTGCTGTAATGATTCATTATAGAAATCTGACTATCAGCAATCATGCCCTCATCGAATAACCTAATTAACATTGTCAGGCATGATGCCCAAAAAATATTATTAAAAACAGTTATTGGATTATATCCTTTGATGAATTTCAACTACTAATTTAGTTAGAATTGTCCCTGACAAAATAATAATCAGATCCCATCATTGGATTAGGTCCTTTGGGTAATTATGACTCATAATTTAGTCAGGGATAATCCTTGATGAGATATTAATCAAAACCAACCATCAAATATTATCTTTTTATATTTATGATTAATAATTAGTCAGGAACCATTGCTAAACAATTGGTTGCTTTAACAACCATCAATTTTTAATTGGCAAGCAAGATGGATAATGTGGTCAACCAAATTTCCAACAGCCACCCAGGATGAGGGTGAACTTCTGGTGCCCACCAAGAGGGGCTAATATGCTAAGATGAAGTTGGTGTCCAACTGGATTGGGGAGTTACCTGCAGCCCTGTAAGGAAAGGTCACCAATGATGGTGAAAAAAACAAGGACCAGCAGTATTCATACTGTTTGGCCTGGCACACTAATAGAGTCACCTAAAATTGAGAATGAAAAATTTTCAACAGGTTATAAGCTGTTTTTTGTGGTTGTTAGGCAATTTTGTGGTAAGTTTCTCCCCAAATTGGATTGAGCCAAATCCGTATTTCGCCAAGTATTGATGTTAAGATTAAGTGGGGCCGATTGATGACCCAAAATTAGTATATAGATTACTGGCAACTAATAGCTGAGGGTGATCCATTTATATTCTTTAAATAAGGTCAGTGGAAACCAATGATACCAAGTTTGAGGCAGATGAGGTTGTTTCTGGTGCCTCATATATAATAATTGACTGTTTCCTGAGTAAGCCAATTCACCAAACAAATTAGTTATGAATAGTCAAAATGTGTTATCAGCGAGAAGCAGATATTCTAAGTTCCCAAGCATCTGAATCTATTTCCCAGAGCATAATTAATAACTCAAGCCTTTTTTTTTATTTTATCATATATAATAATTTATATGGCTCATCAGTGACTGAAGGCTGAGGGTGATATGAAACTAAAAACTAGATATCAGGAAGGCTGGGGTGAGAGAGTTGAAACCATGGATAAGAGAAGTGAAGTGAGAAGAAGAGAGAGTAGTTGGCTGGAAGAACCAACAATGAGCTGATAGGTCTGTTATGGTTCAGTAGCCCATTTGTACATATAAATACCTGGTGCTTCCCTCTCAATAAAGATCTCCCCTTTATTTAATCTCCCTTTATTATAGATTTATGGTCATTCTTGTCGGTTGGGGATTAGGCTGGGGGCTCCCCAAATGGCGCAGATAACATGCTAAGGGATCAGCTGGCGCTGCTGGCCCCATGATCTAAGATGAGATGGCAAGGGTCAGCTAGTCTTTATAATGGTTGGCCTGCCAACCAGAAGAGCCCACTGTCACCGGAAAAGCGATTATCCAACAGTGGTGCTCACCACAAGGGTTCAGATGGTCAGTGCTGGAGTAGCTGAAGTAGATGAGGAGGTGGCGGGGATGAGCCACCAGTTTGGCTGGGAGAGGAATAGCACACTGGTGTGACCCTGTAAAAATTTACTTAGGAGTTGATTATTGGTCGTCACCCAGTAACCTTTTTACTGCACAGGTTTGGTTTCCTCGTGCATCTTGCGTTGTAAGGTATATTATCCAATAATAGTATGGAGAATATTATCCATAGTTGAGTTAGAACTATTATCAGGCCCAACATTTCAGCCAGTACTTCTGATTAAATACTTGATAAGTCATACTTGTAGGGA
This sequence comes from Massospora cicadina, assembly GCA_022478985.1. Classification (NCBI taxonomy): domain Eukaryota; kingdom Fungi; phylum Entomophthoromycota; class Entomophthoromycetes; order Entomophthorales; family Entomophthoraceae; genus Massospora; species Massospora cicadina. The sequence goes on along the minus strand of JAKSZP010005313.1, from coordinate 246,932 downwards.
TTTGTTCGCTCTATTACTGTCCGCTCAATCTTTGTTAAGATCCTCTGATGAAAGTCTCCTTCAGCCGAACACACAGTTGGCAGCTATCCCTGATTTGTGGTTCCTGTCATCTCTAGATCCCCACTCGGATCTCTACTCTTCTCTCTGAGAGTCTTTAAATTATTGCCTTCTGCAATAATATCCTTGAGATGGAACTTCACACTGGATGCTGATAGTCTAACTATAACTGAAACTACAATAAAACTAATAATGTTTCAATGAATGTTAATCTTGGTAGTAATCGTGTTTTTTATTATAGTGAATCCTAGGGAATTATATAGTAGGGGATTTAGCCATCTAACCCTCAGTTGACACCTTCTCAATGAAACGGCAGCTGTTGCCATTTAATCACCCTTCCTTGTCTCAGCAGCGATGGTCTTCCCCATCCTGGCTAGGATTCCGTTGTTGGACATTTTTGAGACCTCAAACAGAAAGAGTCAGAAACGTGTCCCTAACGTTTTCCTCTCGATCCAAGTGAACTAACCATAAATTAGCTAGCGACCTGCTTAGGTAATGTGACTTTTTACTTATTATGGTAGGTCACTTCACCAACCGATTGATTCACTAGTTGCAGGCAGCATCACTCGCCTCACAACTCACTACTCATTCCCAATCAGTCAGTGATGAGACCTGACTGATCCTAATTGGTACACCTGATAGTTAATCATTATCAGATGCCCCTATTTCATCAGCCGCTCCACCTGATGAGATATTAGGTAATCATCCAGATTGATCCCCAATGGATATGACCAGGCGAATATCCCAAAATCCCCCAAATGTAGTTCCTCCAAAATTAGGCCAACCAATTTCCAATTCACTTCGCCTTAGGGAATTTTCCCCTAGCGACACCAGGTAATCTAGCAGGTTGGGAATATGGGCAAAAATCCCAACAGACCCCAAACTGTAAGTTAAGTTCTGGCAATTGTTGGTGGTGTGGAGGGGCAAGCCCTGAACACCTTCCCCACATGCTGAGGTTGAAACTAGGAGTAATACCATCTAGTTAAGTTGAGAAAAGTCAGAAAATTAACCAGATGGATTCCTCCAATGACTGATCGTTAATTGGGATGAAATAATCCAATCCCAGTGGAATGGCTTAGCTGGATCTTGTGGTTATTAGGTGATTGTGTGGTAAGTTGCTCCCCAAAGTAGGATGAGACAAATCCATATTCCGCCTAGTTGAGATGTTAAGATCAAGTGGGGCCAATTCATGTTCCTTAATTAGTATATGGATCACTGTCAACCATTAGCTGAGGAGGATCCATTTATATCCTTTAAGTAATTCAGCTGAAACCAATGATTCTGAGTTTAAGGCAAATGAGATTATTTCTGGTGCTTCATATATTATAATTGACTGTCGCCTGAGTAAGGCGATTCTCTAAAAAAATTGACTACAAGTCAAAATGTGTTTTATCAGCGAGAAGCCAAGATATCTGAGTATCCTAGCAACTAAAACTGTTTCCAGCGCATTAATACTAAAGTCAAATATAATTTTTATTTACTTTCTATATTAACTTATATGGTTCACCAGAAACTGAAAGCTAAGGATGAGACAAAACCAATAATTTGACATTGGGAAGGATGAGGCAAGAGGGTTGACACCAGGGAAGAGAGAAGCGCAGTGAGAAGAGAGAGTGGTTGGTTGAAGAACCAGAAATGAGCTAATAGGTTGGTAATGGGTGCAGTAGTCCTTTCGTACATATAAATGCCTGGTGCTTCCTTATCAATAAAAATATCCCTTTGCCTAATCTCTCATTTATTCAAGTTTATATATTCTTGTTGGTTGGGGGTTAGGCTGGGGGATCCCCAAATGGCGCAGATGACATGCCAAGGGGTCATCTAGCGCTGCTGGCTCCATCACCTAAGGTGAAATGGCAAGGGTCATTAGTCTTCATGCTGGTTGTCCTGCCAACTAGCAGATCTCATTGGCACTGGAAAAGCGATTTGCAACATAGGATTAACATCTTTTCTGAATTACTTTTAAACACCAGTTGGTATTTTTGCTGATCATTAAACCTTTAACTTTCAATCTAAATTCTTAAAATATAAGCTTAAAAATAATAAATTAACTTATTAAGATAAAAAAAACTTTTCTTTCTCATTGCAAACACTTTTGCAACCCATTCAATTCAAGACTAAATCTAGTTTGATAATCTCATAGAGGGGATTAGTCTGCGCCCATGTCTGGGAGCAGTTGGGCAAGCAAGGCAAGAGGAGCAGGCGGAAGGCCCGCGGCCTCTAACGTTCGAAAACGCCCCGGAGAATCTGGCGGAATAGAAAAAAATCTAAAAAAACTGGCGGTCACAATTTCCCCAGAGATACTCGCATGGCAGGCATGATGCAACCAGTACATCAACACGCCACATTCCCAGCCACTTTCATCGGTGGAATTTGGAGTCCGTGTGTATCTGGACATCCAAAAAATGGCCCTATGGGAAAAATTTCGTGAAGATGTACACAAAATTTTCCTGACCGCGGTGTATGTTGCAACTCACTCCATGTCACGCGGTTGGCTGGACCTAGGTTTTGAAAGCAGAAAAGCAGCAGATGAGGCTGCAGCGGTGCACATAGTGGTCGACCTCCCTGAAGGGCAATGGGTCATCAAAACTAAACGCACCAGATGGACAAAATCAAACCAAATTTTCCTCACGTTTGACTTTTTGCCTACTACAGTAAAATGTGACATTTTGGAGCAACACCTGAAAGATGGTCTCGCCATTAATGCGAAATACAATCTTTTGAAATGCAACATTTCACGCTGATGCCACACCTGTGCACCGGCAAAGCCATCACAGTTCTGACCCCAACTAAGGAGATTGCGAAGGACCTAACCCAGATCCCACAAACCACCTTTATTGATATTGCAGGGCACACCACCCACCCATTCCGGGTAACCGTGGACAGCGCGCCCCCCATTTGCACCCACTGTGACGCATTCAGCCATAAGGCACATGCGTGCCCCATCAAAGAGGGCGTCACATTCCAAGAGCACCCCTCAGCGGCCATGGCCAGTGGAGAGGCGCACTACAAACCAACCGCAAGCACCAAGGAGGCTTTCCCATGGGGAGCACAAGGCTGCTACCTATTGGTAAAGCCCATCTCCCCGCAGGAGTGGAAGAAGGCCAAGCAGGCCCATAGGACCGCGGCCAAGGAAGCGGCCAAGGTCACCACCACCATCCCACACTCACAACGCCAGGAGGACATGGAGACCTTCGCGGTGGAAGTAACTTGGGAATCCATCATCCAATTAGATTGGGAGGCCCACGCCGAATGGGCCACTCAATCCGAGGATCCGATGGGAGATTTGATCTCACCCAATTGCTGCACCCAAGCCCCAGTCAAAACTGACTTGGGACCTATCCCAACCAAAAAAACTTTTTGCCCCACTCGATGGTGCACCGAACTTATCTGCACCACAAAAAATTCGTCCGACATCAGAAAAACAAAAAGTGAAGGCCAAAGCCAATGTGACTCTTTCCATAAAAATTAACAAAAACCCTGATAGCGTTGCTGCTAATACCTGCGCTGCTGTGAAAGCCCGTGGGGACCTGGAAGAGGCTGGTGGGCCAGGGGCCCACCCCCTCGCACCTAAGGTGCGATGGGGGAAACCTTCACTCTAGGGACGCTGAATATCACCAGACTCAAGGCCTCCCCATCCCAGGCTAGGAAACTGAGTTTTTTACAAAACAATTTACCCGTGGATATCCTGGCCATCCAGGAAACCCACTGTCCACGAGGTTCTGAGGAAGCTTGGAAAACAATGCTCCTACCATCCCTATCCTTTTGGTCAAAGCACTGTGAGGTGCTAATTCAGAAAAACAATTTTTTCAAATTTATATCTTCAGAGACATTCCTAAATGACCGAGTGCTCATTGTCACCTTCTCATGGGCTGATGTTGCACACACAATCATCAACATTTATGCCCCAAACGGTGCACAAGAGTGTCCAGAATTTTTCTCATTGGTCAAATCCCTCCCGCTACCCCCCAATTCTTTCCTAATTGGCGACATGAACTGTTGGCTAACCTCACCAATGGACCGGTGGCCGCCCTCACCCCATGCTACACAGGGTCACGTAGAACTACGCGTTCTAAAAGCCACCCTTGGGTTAATGGATGCGCTGCCGCGACATGCCCCACTGCTCAAAAACATGACGCATCCCCACGTCCACAACAGCCAATTAAGGTCCATGACCCGCATCGACCTTATTCTAGCACCAGCGAAATTCCAACCCCACATCTCCCACTTCAAAACAACAAAAATGGAATTCTCCGACCACCGACTGGTCTTAATAACATACCACTTACCCGTCACAGTTGCAAAGGCCCCACATTGGTGCAAAATCCGCCCCCCAGAGCTTGCGTCGCCAGGATTTTCCACGTGGGTGGAAGAGGCAACTTTGGCAAAATTGTTTGTTGCACCGTTTTGTGTGGACCCCATTTCCACATGGGCAACTTTCAAAGAAGACACCATCCGCCACTATCACCATCTCTCATCCAGATGCTCATGAGCCATATCGGCAGTTATATCACGCGCGCTGGTGGAATTGGCCCACTTGGAGTCCAACATTCCAGCCTCAGGATATAGCCCTGCATGGGGCCAGAAGTGGGCGGAGGCAGCAGCCCACCTCAACGCACTTGAAAGGCAACACAAACATCAGGTTTGTGTCCAATACAGGGCCACACGTATCACTAAAGGCAACAAGTGCACCGCATACTTCTTCAAAAAATTTTTCACCACACCAGAGTGTGGCCTGTACACAGGTGCGAAGATCGGATAATTCTATTGTGGACACACTGGCCAAAGTGGCAATCAAAATGCAAAGATATTACTCCAAGTTATACCGAGCCAAACCAATTCAGCTGGCCAAAATGGCGGAATTTCTCGACAGAGCTCATATCCACACCATTTTCTGATACCCAGAAATAATGAATTTAATTACTCCAAATGAATTATGGACTACCATTCGCGATGCGCCCAAACTGAAAATGCCCAGGCCCAGATGGCATTCCATATGAGTTCTACAAAAAATAATTTAAATATATATCCCCATTGCTGCTAGCCTCACTCAACCAAAGCCTGTTGGAAATGCGCCTCCTACCAGGAGGACATGAGGCCTTTATGGTCACACTCTTCAAGAAAGGGGATAGGCTAGACTTAGCCAACTGGCGCCCCATTTCTCTAACAAACACAGACACCAAAATTTTAACAAAAATCATGGCTAACCATTTAGGGACTGTAGCATCTGCCACCATCTCTCCAGAACAATTTGGTTTTATCCCCAGAAGGTCAATTTGGGATAACGTGCACTCTGTGGCTAATGTGTGTCAGTCCACAGCCTCTGGGGCACTTGTATTCTTGGACCAACAAAAGGCCTATGATAGAGTAAACTGGGAATACCTTAGGGCCTGCCTCCAACAATTCCGCCTACCTCCCCGCTTCATTAACTGGGTGATGCTGCTCACGGAATCTGCAACAATGGCAGTGCGCGGCCCAGGTTTCCTAATGGAAGTAGTCCGTCCTCAAAGGGGCCTGCGACAAGGGGACCCCCTGAGCCCACTCTTATACAACTTCAGCCTTGACCCACTACTGCGAAATGTGAATGCCCAACTCACTGGGGTCCATGTGCCAGGCCAAACCCCAGTCAAGATGATGGCATTTGCAGATGATTGCGTGGTGGGGGTGTCTAATAACAAAGATGCACGCGCGCTTGAAGCCCTCATCCAGGAATATTCCCAGGTAAGCAATGCGGCACTGAACGCCTTCAAAACCAAAATCATCCTCCTTGGTCGGTTTCAGAACTGCTGGGCCCCAGCAAGTAGTTCCCAACCCGGCCCATATGCTCGCCCAAGTCCACGCCTTACTAACTCAAAATACACCGCTCCACTGGTGCTCCCCTTTGTGCCACGACCTACCATAGGACCGGTACGCCATCTGGGCGTGTGGATGGAGGCAGGTGGATACGCGTCAGCAGTAATGGAGTGCCATATACTGGACAACGTGACGAAGCGAATCGCCTCTCTCAGAGCCCATCCTACTACCCTCACTGGCAGGGTTGTTCTTGCCAACTCTATGCTCCTATCCAAAGTCTGGTTCGGAGCCCACGCCATCCCCTTCTCCCCAAGCTTCTTCAAATCCCTGTATGCTTTGCTACAAGGTTGGCTTTGGTCAGGCCGCCCTCCACCAGTACGGCTAGAGGTCATGTTTGGCCCTCATCATCATGGTGGCATGGGCCTACTTGACTTCAAAGCCCATGCCGCCAAGATCCTGGGCACCTGGATTGCGGCTGTCACTGCTCCTACACTCCCATCCCAACACTGGTCCCGCGCGGCCCGCTCCAACTTCTCCCAAGCCTTGGGCCTCAACAATCCATCAAACCCCTACTCCCTGATGAAATACCTCGCATCACACACATCAGCCACAGGTCCTCACGGGACCAAAACCCACTACAACCGAATCCTACTCTCCATGCAAAGCGCAGAGTGGAGTATTCGTATTAGTGGACATACAACCCAAAGAGGCCGCCCCTCTCCTCAGTTCACACAAGAGGTACAGGGGCTACCCATCCATGATGGCGTGATCCCCATTCGGCCCCAAGTCCTATCCAGGGTGGACTACCTGGACATGATGGACATCCCTTATTCCACTGAGACCCAAAAGACTATCTGGAAATACGCACACCATCCTCTGTTGCAGCCTCAAGTCCGCTCCCATGTGTGGCGCTGCCTGAGGTGGGTGTATCGTACAGCTGAGCGCTCTAATGCTTTACACTCATCCTGTGTCGTGTGTGGCCAGTATGGAACGCTGTTTCACCGCCTGGAGAAGTGCCCCACCTTTAAAGTAATATGGCGCAAAGTCCAACGTCTGCTAGGCCAGGATCAAACACATCCCTTCAGTCTGTCAAGAGATATGTTTGCTTCATCAATGGCCTCCCCCTCCCACCCTCCCTTCGTGCTCTGGTGGTTGCAATCGCCATGTGGACTATCCACACGATTGTCTTGGATGCCATCGCTGGATCCATCCCCACCCTCCCTGAAGCTGTCCACAGATTCCGGTCTCATTTGGTGGATCACTTTCAAGTGTGGATGTTTGGATATCTCCCACCACGTTGCCGACAGCTGGTCTCCTCCTGGTTCCCAGTCTGGTTCATCAAATCAGACCCCTTCCTCCACACGTGCTCAATAGTGGCTACGCCCCCTACACACGTTCCCTCCCACTTCCCATAAGTGGCGTTCCCGCTGGCAACAAGAGATAGCATCGCTTCTCTGGGGTGCCTCCCCTGGTACTAATTTTTGTCTCATCTGAGTCATATTCAGAAGTGTCCATCCCATGGTCAGCCTTCCCCGCAATATATTTAAATTTAAACTTATTAAGATAAAGTTAAGACTTAAACTAGGTCAAGCTGGACAATGTGGTCATATAAAATTTCCAAAAGAAGTGGCTTGCTAATCTGGCCACAAAAATGTGGAGATCCATAGGTTCAAGAATAATTTGATTTTATGCCCCATTAAAAACCTTTTATTTTCCATGAAAGCCCCACAGAAATCTCAGCTAGATGTGGAAGAAGCATCATAATATCCGTGACCTATGTATGTATATTCAAGTTCAAGACCAATTGCCAGACCAAATTCTGGTGGTCTATCTTTATGACTTGATGATATGATAGATTGTGGGGTGTATTAAGTAACTTTATAGAAACTCTCGTGCTAGCCAACTTACTTTTTGGTAGTTGGGAGGAAGTATAAAGGTCCCATATATACTGAATGGCATGGCATATGTTCTGATCCGGTTAGATTGGCTACCAGTTAAGTATGTTACATCCAGTTTGTTAGACCCTGGGATAAAAGTTTCATATTAAGTACAATATTGTTCTTGAATGACGTTAGGTAAATTTAACCGTAAAGGTAGCCCTAGACTTTGGTTTTAAGCTGAACAGACATACTTGGGAATGTGGGATTTTTATCCACTTTATTACTCTATCCGCCTCATTATAGGGTGTAAATTTTTACCTAGGATTTTTTTATGGTGTGATGGACATTTTCACTATAATAACACAGAAGCCTTTGTAGTGATCACCAATTAGAGGATTCACTAAATAATCAAAAAAAATGAAAATTAAGGTCCTAGAGATATCTAAATCAAGATCCTATGAGATCTTGGAATGATTTTTAGCAAAATGGCTTTATATAATTACAATATAAAATGAATTTTTGTATCAAGAAGGGTTTGGTGATGCTCTTTTAATGGTTAAAACTGGTTATACATTTTTAAGTGTTAATATAATGAAAATGTAACTAATATACTCTAGATTTGGTGGATACTATTTATACCTCATTATTGTACAAACTTCACTCAATAAAAAAATAGAGCTGGAGGGACTTGCGTTGAGAGGAAAGCCTTGGTCATTCACAAACAATATCTTCAGTATTCCATGAAGGGCAATAATTATGCTCTTCTTCATCCATCTAAGTCATATGACACATGTGTTCGTTGTTTTGTAGCTTCTAGATCTTATTGTTAGTATTTAGTAAACCAATTCAATTAATTTGACATTGAATGAATCTGTATAATATGACCCATGATAAATTCCAATTGGAACCTCTTTCATCCACTCTGATCTGAGGAACAATTGAGGGAGGGGGTTAATTAGATTGCAAAGTTTTTGATTACTCCATTCTGTAGTTGTTGGTTATATTTTTTTATCATATCAAGTTTTATTGTCTTTATTAGGTGAATAAATTAATTAATTGAGATGCGTAGTATTTTACTGTCATCAATCTGAATTTTAATTTATACAAATATACATATAGATGATCAAAATATTTTGGTTAGACAAAAAAACAGCAAACATTTTTCTAACTAGCGTGAAAACATAGATTCAATAAAGAAATTTTTAGAATTTTAAGCTATATTCAAAACTGCTTTTATGGAGCCACTATGTGAATTGTTAGCCTAAGTTAATATGAGCCCTACAGAAAATTATTTTGTGGTCCAGAATCTGATAGCCCACATCATACTTCAATGCGTTTCAATCCTCCAAAGATCTTGCACAATACCTTAGCATTATTGACCCACACCTATTCCTTCACTACTACCCAAATCATTTTATCAAATAATTTATCAAAATGTATGTTAAACCTTTTTTAGACTGCTAATCCTATCATTTATATGGCCAAAAATTATTATCCCAGCTAATTAGATAGATTGTTGCCCCCACATGATTTCTTTTTATCATTTGTTTCTTATTAGATGATGCTTTAAATACATCTCTTATATCCAAAATATAAAATTATGTCACATTTAACAGCCAGAACCTATTAATTTAAGATGGCTTAAAGATATCAATTTCATAATTCTCCTAATCTTTTCCACAAGTCACTTATGAAGAAAAACTAAAGGATGGTATCTCAGAAATATGGCACTGGCCCTTGCAGTTTCTTGTACCTCATGGCGCAGACTTACTTGTGTTACCATATCAAAGCCAACTTTCACTCATACTATCCTTACACTCATATCTAAATCCAATCCCTAACCCCAATATCATTGGCCCACAGTTACCCATTATGAGCTCTCAATACAACAATCAACTTAATTGCCTTTTAATTTTTAATTTGGTTTACAAAAAAAGAAAAATGACAATATGGGCCAACCAATTAAAACTGCACCAGTCAAGTATAATTTTAACAATGATGTTACCCTTAACCATGATCATGCACCAAATTAGTGTTTATTTTTTGATCTCTCATGTTATGATATGACTCCACTCACACTATAGTAAACAAAAAGATGAGTTAAAATATATAAAAAATACAAATAAGAGTTTAGATTGTTACTGAAACCAAAAAAATATTGTGATAAAATAAAAAGTCTTATAGATTCAAGTACTAACCTTTCAAGAAGATTCACTTTAAAGTATTTAGTTACACGCTATCAAGTCTAAGAATGATTATTGTCAAAAAAGACATGGGAAATCTCTGTATGAGAATAATTTCATATACCAAATAATCTAAAAAATCTCAATGCCTTGTGAAGATTATGTTTTTCCCTAACTGACTTTGAAAATCATCCTATCTATATATTTAAACTATCTTCACAAAGGTAAGTTAATTAGATGCAAGTAACTAGCTTTTGCAGCAACTAATTTAAAATAGATAAAAACAGCATCTTATGATAATGTATATGATATATATATATATAGTATTTCTCATTATACCTTATTATCTTTTCTACTGTTGCTTTAAATTACACAAACTATAAGAATTCCAAGAATCAGCTTCTTGTTAGTAAGTTATTAATAAACCCATTTGAACATATTTCACGCCAAACCTTTAAAGGCCTCCATGATTCACTAAATCTTAAGATTAAATCAGAGTCTTATTTTACTAATATAATTAAAGCTTTATACCTTTCAGAAGTCCTGAAATTAATTATATATACATTAGGCTATGCTAAACTCTGATAATAGGTTTACACCTTTACTATGTACTCTAGTCTAGAAAGCTATTCATATAGAGAAAAAATATACAAGAATACCTGAGCCATAATCCTCTTCAACTATGTCAGGATAACGGCATTCACTTTCTTTGGATGATTATGATGTTTTAAAATATTTTATGGTTTTACATAAGAAATTAATTGGGACAATCTACAGGAATACTTTAGATAAATTATTAACTTTTTCTAACATAAAAAACAATTTTTATCATGTCATTATAGGTGCATAACATTTAGTAGCTACTATATGAAGCAATTTAACATACAGTTTTATTCCATTTCTGGTATATTGCCAATCTATATAAATGTGCACACGGATATTACGCATGAAAAATGACTGAAAATATCAAGGGATAGCAAAGATCTTACCTCATCAGTGGGAAGTCATCTCAGCATTAACGCACTTTAGCTCAACCTATAAATAACCCAAATTTTAGGTAATAAAATTATTCAACCAAATGCTTTTCAGTCTGCTTAAACACACTGAGTTTTTTATTAAAGACAATTACAGTATAGCTAATAAAGCAATGCTGACCATTTATGTAACTGATTCCAATGCCTCTCCAGTATTGGGCAGCATCACTCCATCTTCTAACATTTTTAATCCTTCTGGTAAATGTATGAAGACTAGATTGTCTTGTCTTACAAAGTTTTAGTACGCTTTGTCCCAATAAAGCACCTAGTGCTACATCTCACAAGTGCACACTCAACATGCCCCAAAACAATATATGCTTTTGCCTCTAGTCAAATATGAGCGTCTATTCCCATACGTCAACAAAATAATTATTAATCTCTCCACCACCACTTGTTTGCTTGCTGACTTTGGAGACTTACGCTCTTTTTAAAAATATTTTAGAATCTTTTTCACTCTGAGGAGGACGCTGCCACGGTGGTAGTGAATCTGTTTCATATAATATTACTCCAATACTCATGAATTTTAATCACTACCCACTTACACTACAATTGTGACTAGCTTTGCCAACTGATCTTCTCACCTCTTAACCCAAGTATTGTCTGAGGATTTAATGCCAAGGCCTTTATACTAAGACGCTCACAAAACCTCCAGCTCTCTGTCTACATAAGTGCTAAGTGCCTCACAGAACCTATGCTATAGCTACTATTTCCACATACCACCCTTAAATATCTAAACAGATTTACTCAGGTAATTAAGTTGCATCTGCATCTGACCATCTATTCTGGTCTTGAATTGGCATCAGACGGCAGATTTACAACTATATTTTAATTTATAGCACTTCAAAAAGTCTTTTAGCATACCACCACACTTGCTTCTAATAATGACTCTGACACCAAAGACACTTTGGTGGTGTATACTTGTGTACCATATTGAAAATTCCCACCAGATGTCACTATTCAAATCTATAAGTAGATGTTCCAAACTTAAAGAGAAAGCAAGAACACATTAAAGTCCAAGTGATAGTTGTGCAAGAGACCTGATAGGGTCAGAACCACACATAGTTTACTTGATGAATAGTGAGAGTGATTACTAGGGAAAGACATAGGCACAATAAGTGGAGTATAAGGTGCCATGGTGATAAGGTTTCAGCATGCCACCATTATCAAGCTTCATTAGATTAAAAACTGCTTTGTATACTAGGGTTTTAAAAAATTTAGTAAATATCAATTTATCATTTTTATGATAGAATATGTTGGTATTTTCAATTGACCACATTATCCCTCTCGCTTTTGAATCAAGTATTGCAAAGTTAGTATTCACAATCTGGTATTTTATGATGTTTTTTGACTAATTTATTAGTCATATACAATCATTGGATATGATCTGATTTTTTATTATTTATTATCAGGAATCTCTGACAATATTAGATAGGTGATTTATTAAGTGATTGATAACCAATAGTCAAAATACTATGGATCACTCAGGCCATATGATTAGACCATTTTTAAAAACTTCCAAAAGCGTTTTTAACGCTTGTTTCAGTGGTAGTAGTTGCAATCAGGAAATATGGTCCCTTTGGAATCAGTGTCTGGCTCCTGACACTAATAAAAGATTGTCAAACTGCAAAGTTTACCCTACTGGAGATTAAAGGAAAAGGAACCTGCCATTATTTAGAAGTTAATCTCAAGATTCAAAACCCGTAAGGAAAATTAATTAATCTCCATTGAGCAGCTGAAAACCTGTGCACCAGTTGCCCAACTAACCCTCAGTATTTTTATTATAAAGCAGATCAAAATTTTATATAAAATTAATTGTTTTACATTAGTTGTATAGTTTACTCTTTGAGATAAGAGACAAGAAACTAGATACCCTTAAGTTGTTTTGTTCTTTATCAATCTCCACTGGCTCAGCGTGAAGATAATAGGTAAGCGTTCCACACTAGTTTAAGAGATACCTTAAGAGGAAGAAGAACCTGTTTAGCGTTGGACTTTTTATCAATGTGGTTTTAATAGCACTCAACTTACATATTAGTCTTCATACTATCAAAGCTGATTTATTTAGTTAATTTAATTAACAAAATTTCTTAAGATTTGTGAAGTTAAATAAGGGAGCTAAAGCGAGCCACAAATATCTAGGTGTAAGCTTTCAAATTTGATGTTTAGAGTTCTCTACAAAGAGTAGTTGAGTTTATAAAGCCAAATTCAATAGCAGAAGTTATCAACAAGTCATATAATAATGAACCTTGATAGCTCTGGATGGAGTTTGATACCTCAATAGAACATGTTGGTCTCAGCGTCACAAGATGGTGTCACTGCCTTGGAGGAGAGTGTAACGAAATTTGAAGAGGATATTGAGCAGGTTTATTAAGTTAATAATGCCTCTACGGGAATCTGCCTCTTTGAAGCGAAAAGAGTGTTTATTAATTAAGGACTTCTATTCCAAAAGTCTGAACGTGAGATGGACTGAGAATGCTTTTGCCGCATTCATGAAAATATGGCAAAAACGTGGCATATTGAGGAGTTAGAGAATCACAATTAGGATTGCGCTTAACTGGAGGTTAATGAAGCCAACTATAACAAGCTTGAGAATCAAGTTGGGAAGAAAAATCCTATTAAAATATACCTAAATTGTTTGCTGTTATATTGGTGATGACTCCCAAAGCAACGCCTATGGCTAATTGAGTTGCTAGACAGGAATCCCCTACCAGTAGGAACAAAGATTTTCAAAATACACCAATATTGTACGCCTTTCACTGGGATAACGACCTGTCATTTTTCTGTCTCTTTGAGATGACAATGCTTGGTTTTTGGACCACCAAAAAGCAGCAACCATTTTTAAATTGTGTTAACTCAATTGCCAGAAACTGGTGCTTCCCCACCTTAATGGGAATAATCGGTCATACTTTGAAGCTAAGGAAGTGATAATGACCAAAGTTGGAACTCCTAATAGAATGACAGATCAAAACAAGAATTTATGGATAACAAATTTGAAAGGATGAATACTTGGTCACTTTTGCTGATTATATTACCTGGTGTTGGAAATTTGGTTAACCACATTATCCATCTCACTTGCCAGTTAGCATTTCAAAGGTTGTTAAGGAATTTAATATTTGGCAATGGTTGTCAACTAAATTATTAGTCATAGTTACCAAAGAATATAACCCAATGATTGGATTTAGTTAATGTTTCGTTAGGATCATCCATAACAATGTCAAATAAGTATTTTAATGAGGTCTTGATAGCTGATAGTCAGATTACCAGGGTGGATCACTCAAGAAGAGGCTCTGAACGATTAGGGTCGTTTTTATGAAGCTACCAAAGCTTTTCAACGCTTGTTTTGGCGGTAGTTAGTAGCTATAATCAGGTAACACAGCCCCAGACCATTTGTGCATGGTTTCTAACATAAGGGGATGGCTACCAATCTGTAAAAGGTTACACTGCTGAGGTCTAACCAAATACAAATAATTTTTCCATCATTTTGAAGTTAATCTAAAGGGTCAGAAGCTTTAGGAGACTAAACAGTTTATTTATAGAGAATTATATAAGAAGTTGTCCGCCTTCTGCCTTTAAAAAACCCTACATGTTTTTATTAAAAACAGAGTTCAACTGAGATAATTATATATACTTTAAAATTGAAGATTGAAGGGAATATAGGTCCCTAGTTGTCATTATCAAGTTACAGTTCGCCAGAGTGGATTATTTGCCACTTATTGTGAAGACTCAACCTACTAGTTGCACCATACAAATATTTGTTTTTATTAGTTTACATCTAACCTGTGTAGTAAATACTTAAAAGTTTACATTTGGTGCTCACTACAGGGGCGTAGTTGAGTCTTGTAGAATAATTTTACCGTGTCCTCTGTTCAGGGTGAGATTCAGCGGCTATGAAGGAGCTGGAGAGTGTGATTTAGACCAGTCTAATGTCAGCAGCTCAAGCTGATTTATACAGAATGGAGAAATCAGTTACTAAGGTGAAAGAAGAATTTAGCCTTGTCACTGAAGTTAATAATGTTTTATTTGTAGAAATATCTGAATTAGAGCAATAATATTCCAAAGTAGAGAAGCATCACTCCTGTTCAAAGTAGCGTTTCAAGCCAAGGTTTTGAAAAATTGGCTATTATGGGAGAAACATGGTCATCTCCAGAAACAAGTACAAAAATTGGAAAAACATCAATGTACTTGTATCCATGTAGAAACTAAGATCGTGGAACAGGACCTATATGAAGATGAAAACAATATAGGGAGCATTCAGCCTGCTCAAAAAATATGACAAGTGCTTATGCTGCTATTTTCTCAATGACCCCAACGACACAACTGGTGCTAGAATAACTAGACGTGCTGTTTTCCTGCAAATGAGCCTTTGTAAACTGAGGAATTTTGGCCCAACCCAAAAATTGACACCCTTTAATTGGGATAATACGTGGCATTCTTTAGATTATTTAAAATGACCATATTTGGTTGCAGCAATCGCCAAAAAGCTGTTATTATCAATTGTCTAGATACCGCTTGTCTAAACTTGGTATTACTCCATTTTCAAGGAGAGAATTAGTACATCGATGAATCCCCCCCTTGGGTTGGGACCATCTAGTACTAAAAAAAGGAGAGAATTAGTCATATAACGAGGCAAAAAATGCGATCATGAAGAAGTTTGGCAGCCCTGAAATAATAGTAAACCAAAAGCAGGATTTGATGGGAGTACAATTCTAAAAAAGATGAAACCTTAGGAGAAACTTCTGACCATTTTTATGATGAAGCACAAATACTGATGGGAGATAACAATATGAGCGATTTTAATGCTCACATTACCATGAAGGCAGAGCTCCAACATTATTGGGACTTACACCAATCCATGGCGTCAACATTCACCCATAATATTACCACTTCTTAAATAGTGGAGCACCTTAAAGAATTGGCCTATACTTTTATGCACCAAATTGAAGTGTAAAACAACAACTGCCTTTCAAAAAAAATTCTGCGAAAAATCCTGTGCCCAAAAAGAATTCCCCAATCAAAATGGGGAAAAAACCTAGTGGACCAAAATGGCTATTTATGCACCATGCATCACTTATAACAGATGCGGAAATATTGGACACTAAGCTGCCCAGTGCTGGAGTAAGAATCCAAAGTATCAGGCGAACTTCATCCAGGAAAACAATACCTATGGGGACTTGTGAAATGGCCCTGTGGTCTAGATGAGAAACGATATAGATCCTCAGATTGCTCAGTCTCCCTATACAAGCTTGACAAAATCAATGTATCTGATCTGTTTGTAGATGCACCTGTTTACAATTATTTTCAGCAGAGCACAGGTCTAAATATACATTTGATAACTCAATTGAAAGTAAAAAAATCATAAAACTATATCAGAAGTTGCTTGACCCTACACTTGTCAACTGTTGGGAAAGGCCTAAAAGATGACACTCTAAGAAAAATGCTAAAAGATGAAATTGGAAGATGTTAAAATTTTAATTCCTTTTGTTGACATCAAGGAACAATTTCCTGATATATTAGCCCAAATCATTCACACTCTGAATTTGACAACTGATGCCGCATATATTCAATAAACACTATTTCCCAAAACTCTGAGTGTACTTATGACAACATTTTGGTTAAAAATTGAAAGTAAGGGCAACCATTGTAATGGTGCAACAATCAATATTGTGTCTAGCAAATTGGTAAACTTCTAAGAATCTCACCAGATATAGCACATAAAAAGCAAAATAGGACAGTTGGGCCCAACCCTACTACTTCTTTTGGGGCTTATAGTGCTCTATCCTTTCATTTTAAATCTCTAGTCATGTCTGGGCCAGTGATCATTATAACTATTCAAAAATCATGATAATCTCATCGCCAATGACTTCATGTGAAAGTAAGGAGTAAGTGTGACTTTGAGGAGAATACTCTGACTATTTTGGTCTAGACAATACGATTGATCTATCAACAAAAGGGGAATGCCTCCCTCAACAGGAAAAATAACTTTATAATTGTGGTTTATAAGGATGGTTCCCCCGTTGGTTAAAGTTTATTTGGGAAAAGATCCAGACATTACCAAAAAGTTTGAATGAGGACCAAAAAATTTTGTGATTTGAGTAAAAAAGTAATTAATCTTTCTTTTGCTTCGATACCCAAATCAAAGCCAAATTTGGATTTTTTAAAAAGTAACAAAAAACAACCGCTCAAATGAGATAAAACTTACCAATTTTAATGCAATCAACTCCTACTGCCCCAGCTTGGGGTGGTGGTGTGCCGCCATCTTGCATCTTTCATATGCCACCAAAGTGCACCTGGGCTGGCTCTGCTAGCCCTCCCAAGTCTACCAGGCGATTTGTCCCCCTCAGGTCTTGGCCCACCACCTCGCCAGCTCTTAGGCAGTGCTCTGGAGCCCTTTGGTGCTCCCATGGAGCAATTTGCATTTCAGCCTCTGGGCCAAATATGGGATTCTCTTCCCATACGCAAGCATAGCCATCATTGAGATGGCCATGGCGGTTTTCAAACCTTCTGGCTATAATAACTTCTGCCCCTTTAAGGGGTACTTTGACCTCAGCTTCTGCTCTGAAGCTGATGCAGTGGCAGCAGCCAAGCTGCAATTAATTTTTAAAGAAATTCTTTTGCCCACCGTTCACACCTAGCTCCAAGATGAGGCCACTTTGGTGGTCCAGTTCGCCAGGTTGTCCTCTTTCCTTTCCCCTGAATGCCTCTGCCATGAGTTCATGGAGGGCTTGGCCATTTATGGCGCAGACCCCATGTTGCAGTTTGTGGTTCCCAATGGGGTGGATCAGTTGGCAGGGCTTCATGCCTTTGTGATGATCTACCCATTCCATTGTGACTCTCACCTCGCAATTCCCCCGCACCATGATCAGATCCACCCCTGATCACCCATTCTAGGCATGCACAAAAATGGCTGTGCCATTTGCCCCTTGTGCTTCAAGCTTGATCACTTGAAGTTCAAGTGCCCCACAGTTGCCACTTCCACTGCATCTGCCACTCAGGGCTTGGGTGCTGTCCTAATGCTGCCTCACCCCAATTTTTTGAATGGGGCTTGATCCTCATACCCCCAACATTGGGGAATTATGGTGCTGCTTCCAAAGTGGCAGCTAATCAAAATTTACAAAAATCTTAAAACTTGAAAATTTGACCAGATTATGGAATCCTGAGTCAATGGCTGAACCAGTTTCAGCTGAGCTGCCATGGTCAACATCATGCGGCCAATCAGCTCTGTCCACAGCCCCAATTCCTGTGGCTGGCCCAGCGCTGGCTGAATCCAATCCATTCGAGGCTCTCAAATGGATTGATGAGGATGAATGGCCAAGCCACGTGAAACCTGATTTTGCTTTGGAGAGGTTCTTTGTTGACCCTCCCAAATTGTGCACCCTGCCATTTTCATCCAAAAAACGGGGTTCCCATTTATAAAAATATTAATGAAACGGCAGTTGCAGCTGCAGCTGCCCCATCCAACACCCTCCTCCGCCAGCAACTCCATGGGGCAATGGAGCCCCTTATCAAGGGTATTTCTATCCCCAATTTTCCTCATGATTTTGAGGAAGATGCGAAGTATATAAATTGAGGAGCTTGCTTTTAGTGTGAGCCGCCCTTGCAATAATGCAGCAAAAACTTCTCTTTTCATCCCCAATTATCCTGAAACCCGCCGGTGCATCAAGTCATTTACTTGTGTGCCAGCTCTCATCATTTTTGCTGATCATCAGCTTTCTCAATATGTTGAGGAGATGGACACCGCCAGCCTCATTAACAAAGAAAACCCCAACTATAGCTCCTTATGCCCCATGTCGCTGATGCTCCCACCTCAATGCTGTCCACCATGGCCCCCCAGCTAAAGCGGGTGCTAAGTAAAAGTTTCCCCAAAGCCTTCACGCCATCTGATATGGCTTCCTAGGCTGATAACCTAGGGGCTATATTAGGATTTTTTTAATTCATATAAATCCCTTTGTTTGGCCCATTTGCAAATAATGATGCGTGGTGGCTCCCCCTTTTGGGTTGGGCACCACTAGTACTAAAAAAAGTAAAAAAGGAATTAACCACAATGTTTAAGGTGCAGACAGTGGTCAATACTGGACTGACGCTGAAAAATCATGAGCAATTATATGTCATGATCAAGGCTCACTGGCAAAGATCAAGAATTGAACCTTGGGTAGCTCTAGGAAGCCTAATATTGGTCATGGGAGAATTAGTATTCTATTATCCATTCTAGAAAAATGATAATTGAAATAAAAAAAATCAAGTAGTTGAATTTGCCCAGTAAAACTCTATAACAGAACTCCGTTCCTTCCATTAATTTGAGGATTTATAATGAAATGGGATTACAAGATTCAGATGGAAGTATTCATGTATTAGTTGCTAGTGAATAAACATCATGATTAACTGAAGACATGAAAATTGAAGTATTGCTTTATTTAAATAATACTGGACTATTTTTGTGCAAACTTACCACAATCTAGGGTGCTTGGAAAATGTACTTCATCAAATTGACACCAGATAAGCTGCTCCATCAGGATGAAATCTATTTAAAGATTCTGATCAGCTGAAACAGTAGGTGACAAAGAAATAGAAAAGTTGTTGGAGCACAGAATGCTTGTGCCTTCATCCAGCCCATGGGCTAGCCAAATACTAATTGTCAATAGAAGGATGGGTCAAACTGGGTTGTAATTAACTATCACCATAATACTAAAATAATGAAAAAGGTTCTTATCCCTTGCCACAAATTGCGTTGTGTTGAATCAGTTAGGCGAGGCTAAATTCTTTTGGCGATGGACCTCACCTTGGGGTATTGGCAGATTGATATGTCACCTGAGGACCAGGAGAATTGTTCCATAATAACGGCACAAGGGCTTTACCAACCTATGCAGATGCCTCAAGTCTCGTGTAACGCTTCTGCAACTTTTTAACGGGTTTGAATACCATCTTATGCGATCTCAAACAGTCCTGTGTTCTAGTCTATCTAGACAACACCAACATTAACAAGATTCTGATATGACTGGACGATAATCTTTGAAGAGGTATGCTGAATGGCAACAATCAAGCCAACTAGGATGATTATTTATGAGTATTCAAGTGCCTTGATTTGAGGCGAAATTAGGACTTAATGGATTATTATTGGATCGCCTACAAATAAAGCAATAATGTGATGTCAACATACACAAATATTTTTTAAATTGACTTGAACTAGGGCAATAGAGAATTGAAGAACACTATCTAAAACCAATGAGAATTGGCAGAACAGCATAGCTAAGCTAAGAGAATGGTAACATCCAAAGTCGCTGATATAAGTGAGATGGGAAATTATAGAGAAAAAGGTGTTTAATAGTTAAGTGAGAGCAGAACAGCAAGAAACTGCTGTATCTATTAATAAGATAAAATTGTGTTGGGGCAATTGCTTCATATTTATTATATTTCAATGTTTTTGGAGGACAAATGATCCTCAAATCATCCGTCTGTGGTTCAATGGGTTCAACCTGTGTGAGCCTTATGATGTATCATAAATGATTTCTCCCAAAAATACCAGTGATGCTCACTACAGGGGGCCCATTGTTTAACCGCTAAATAATAAAAATATCCAGTTGCCAGCCATATCTCATCAGGCCTTTTTGCTGATAATCTTTACGGAGCACTGCACCAGCTGAATAAAAGGAACTCAAACTCATTTTTGACGTAGTGCTCAAAAACAGGACATACCTCTTCAAGAGCAGAACGCCACTATGCACCAGCTCAAAAGCACATTTAGCCAAATGCAAAGTCTGGGACAACAAAACAAGCAGCTCATTAATCATTTAAAACACTACCAAACATTTGCATTGTGAGGAGTGGAAATTAACTGGTACCTTCCAGCCCCCTCATTGGGAAGAATAACACCAGGGAGCTGCTCGTTGGAAACTATATAACAAGGAATATGACGCTGGAAGGATTTACTACTCCCGGGAAGCCAGCTCTGGATATGGTTATGAATCAGAAAGCCAATTCCCTCAAGTGATGGAAGTGCTGCCCACCACAGAGGGTCATGCTACCTCAGAAGCAGCAGACATCCTGACCTTCGCTGTACCAGCTCCTAATTAAGAGACTGCTTTTGGGTCTCAACCCATTCTTCAGTATGCCTCAAAAAGTAGTGTCTATGTGTAGGATGAGGAGGTCTATATCGAGAAGCTGCTTCCATTTGACCACAATGCAAATATCCATGGATTCTTTAAATGTTTCGAATTTGCAGCAGAAGGCATTTCAGAATGGCATAAAGATAAACTGTTTATATCTGCCTTGGATGTAAGGAGTGCCGATCAAGTCACCTGCTACCTTCCAAGCAGCTACATTACCCACCAAAAGTGAAGGATACTATGTCGTGACTGTTTGGAAGTACCTCTAAAATATCACAGCAAAAGTCAGAGTTCTTGACTATTGGGCTCCGCCGAAATGAGACCCTCACAGAGTTTGCTGACAAGTTTTGGTGGAAGCTCACATGCTGATTGGGGAAGGCTATTTAGTGGAAGCTGAATTGTGAATTGTTTTGACCTTCGCGGTGAAGCTATATTATGAGCTTCACAATGTCATTTCTCCAATTTTGGTGAAAACGTACCACTGCTCAAAACTGTTCAGTTCTTGCGCCATATAGCCGCTAACTTCCTCCACCAATATTAACTGAAAAAAACCTACCGCTGCTGGAACCTACTATTTTGGGGAAATACTCTTGTCCTTTCCACATTCCATTAGCAGCCCCTGGTATTACTATAATTTTGTGTTTTATCTAATGATGAATTACTCCCAACAGTTCGACTTCTGCTCTGGGACCATATAGTTAAATCATCAGAAGTCCAACTACTGACCTGGACCTAGTTACGCCGAGTGACAGCAATCATCCTGTCAACCTGGCTCTGGTTATGCCAATTTTTAACAAATAATCTATCAACCTGGTCCACTTATGAGAACCAAGGACGCGATTCTTATGGGTTGAACTGTTTTATATGTGGTCACCCTGGCCAACTAACACGGGGTTGCCCTAACTGTTGTGTTCACTACATTCAGCAGGATAAATACTTCCAGGGAAAAGATGGGATGGAGTAGAGACAGGACACTTTATCTCCACTAACCCAACCCCAAACGTCCCACCTGATTAATTGTAGTATGTCCAGTGGAAGTCCCTCAATATGATTATGTGATTTTATACCAGCTACCAGTTGAAGAAGTGAACGTACTGAAATGAGCGCGAGCCAAGGCCGTGGTGTGAAGGACCTCAGGAGAAACCAAAGCCATACGCCTGTCAAATGACCAATCAAGATTCCTCAGACAAGCTGGATCCAGCCGCAGATGCGCTAACCCTGAAAGGAGTAAACGTCGCCCTTCTAATAGATGCTATTGTTAAAGAATATTCCAAAGTAGGTGAGGGTATTATGAGTTATCTTGGGAAAAAAGATCCTATAAAAGCTCATATATTAACCAGTCAATATTCCTTTTATTCTGATTATACATGCTGTGACATTTTTGTAGCAAAAAATATAATTTGCACTAAAATAGATACTGCGCTCTGGTTAAGATAGTTTCTACTAAGTTGATGGCAAAGTTGTAATTAAAGCCTGATGTGGACCATCACATGGTGCATGGGACCGCTGAGTGGAAAGCGTTGTATCTGAGGGAGCATACAGCACATTACTTTACAGTTTAGTTCCATTGTTGTAGTAGATCTGGCAAAAGTGTTACCCAACAGTAACTATGACTTTCTAATTGGTACTGCTTTCCTGTGACACTTTGAGGCTGTCATTAATATGATTAAGGAGACCTTTGAAATACTGGGACAGCAGATTTCGATTTACTTTACCTCTAATGGAGTGCAAAGGATCTGGTACACATGGGTCATATCAATCTTGCATATAGTGACGGGCTGATTCCAGTTCACTATTCTTGACTAAAAAACAATACTCAGCCCCTTCCCAAGCAGATATATGAATATTAAGGGTACCTATCCAAACTTCTGGGCCTATATCTATTCCTTCTGGGCATCAAGTAATAGTGAGCACTGAGTTGGAGGAGGAAGTTCCAGCTGGGCTCTATGGGGAGGTCATTGAGCCCTATCAGCAAACGCAGCTTGAGCCTCATGTGGCACCAGAGATTTTATTCCCGGGCTATGGAAATATTAAGGTTTTGTTAGCAGATCTCCAGAATGAACCAATGCAAAGATGCTGAAACCAAAAAGTGGCGTATTTACACTTGACCCAATCAAGAAGGTCCTTAAGGTTTGCAAATTCAGTTCGTTGGATGAATCTAAATGGAAAGTTGAGTCACAGCCCAACGTAATGACAGTGGTACCATGGGAGAATTTGATAGGGTTATTAGAAGAACAAAAAGACCAAGCAATAGCTTTATTCTAGAAGAATAATTAGAATTTGCCGTTGAAGACCACAGTTTAGGGTGTTCTTGGGGGGCGGTCCATCAATTGAACACTGGGATCATCCTCCTATCAGATCTCAATTAATCCAAGAATTGAGGGTAGCTGAAGGTATTGTTAACAAGAGATTAATAGTCTTCAGGAGCAAGGGATGGTAGAACCGTCCAATTGTCCATGGGCTTAACCCGTTCTGATTGTAAAAAAGAGGGATGGCCCCAAGCAAGTGAAGATAGACTACTAGAAGCTCAACAGTATCACAAAGAAGGACTCATATCAATTGCTTGGATTGATGATGTATTGGATCAATTAGGAGGAGCTCTTTACTTCTTGATGATGGATTTTATATCAGGTTAATGCAAAATGAGTTGCCCATGGTGGAACAGGAGAAATGCGCCGTAATCACATACAAAGGTTTTCTCAAATGACCTGTATGTCACAAGGGCTGTGTATGCCCCAGCTATGTTCCAACGATCCATGGATACTATCCTTGGTGACCTAAAGCTGCATGTATCATCATATACCTTGAAAATATCAATGTTTTATCTTGAACCTTTTTTTAGAACCTTGATCAGCTAGAAGCAGTATTCCACCATTTCGCTGAGGCAAACATCAAGATAAAGTCTCATTAGATGTAGCTTAATCAAAGATCAGTTGAAATACATGAGGTTTGTGTTAGACTCCAAGGGGCTGAAGTCACAGCTGGCCAAGGTGGAGGCCATCCAAAAATGACTACACCAAATAGTAATCACAACATACAAGTATTCCTTGGGAATAGTCAGCTACTACCGGCTCTTCATCTCTAACTTCAGTTGTATTATAGGCTAAAAATTTGAGTGGTTAAAAAAGGATGCCCTGCTCAAAAGGATGGAACGCCATCAATACTCCTTTGACACACATGGACGGCACTGTTCAGTGCGCCGGTGCTACAATATCTGAACTTCAATAAATAGTTTATCATTCAGATGAATGCATCCCTTTCAGCTGCTGGGGTGATCCTTTATCATATAGACGATGAGGGAGAGGACCATCCCTTTAAATACTGCAGTCAAAGCCTAAACTGCCATGAGCATAATTATACCATGACTGCTTGGAAGTGCTTAGTGGTGATCTACGCATATAAGAAATTTAGGGTTTACTTACATGTGGTGAAGATTAAAGTCATAAAAGATAATGCGTTGTTACTTTGGTTGCAGAACCTTAAAGAGAATGAAGGGCGTCTAGCCTGATGGGCTCTTAAGTTGCAGGCTTATGACTTTGAGATCCTCCACTGACCAGGAGTGAAACATCAGAATGCCAACTGCTTATTTAGATTGACAAATATTGGTGTGATGGCAGATCTCAGCGATGTATAGTACAATAATATGCACAGCTGAAAATATGATGACAACCTCCCCAAGTAATAAAAGCATTAAACGAGATGCAAAAAATACTTTTTAATGGAATGGGGAACTGTACAAGAAGATCAGGATTCTATGGTGAACTTTCCACAAACCTCAGCATGGCTTGTAATTATTATAAGCTCCCACATGTCAGTTGGGAATGGTGGTGTGCGCAAGAAAATGGAACTGTTGTGCCCTCGGTATTACTGGGAAAGCATGAAATTTGATGTGATTGAAACCATTTCCTGTTGCCACCAGTGCCAAGTAGAAAAGCTGTTTCACCAGAAGACCTCATAACAGTTAATGAAACCACATTTTTCTTGACATATGGTTTCCCTTGATGTCATTGGATCTCTGCCAATGGGAGTGAACCAGTCCAAGTACATTATGGTGGCTATTGACCACTTGACCAGGCTGGTTAAAGCGTGGGCTATATAGGATTTTAGGGGCGCTCATAGTGGCCAAGTTTATAATGGAGTGCATCATTCAGCGTCATGGCTGTCCGCAGTTTATCCTTACTGACAATGGAACCAACTTCATCTTGCACATACTTACAAAGTTGAATGGTAATGGGCATCTGTGGGGTTCTGACGACCCCATACCACACTAAGTCCAATGGAATGGTCAAATGGGTAAAAGGGACATTGGTGAACATCATCCAGAAGCTGGTAACTGATAGACCCTCTGATTAAAGCTCCCTCCTGTCTACCACCATCTTCACTTATAATACTAGCTAACATTCCGCCATGGGAAAAGCCCTTTTCAACTATAATATTGATGAAACCCCGCTCTTCCAGCATTGCTCTATTTATGCGTAAAAGATATCAGCGGAATAGATCCCTAATGTTACTTAACTAATTTAGCTGACTTGCCCTATGCTGCAATTGAAAGCATACTCTTTCAGCTTGGCTAAAAAGATCAATAATCAGGCCGCTGATCAGGTTTGGCTAGTGGATTAGCTCAGTTCCAAGAAGGTGAGATGGTATTGTTTTAAAATCAGAATGGATTTTGGAAGAAACACAAGTTGGACAACATTTGAAATTGTCTGTTCAAATTAATTGAGAAAATGGGCATTGGCGCCTACACCATCAAAGACCCAATGAGTAGTTGAATCATTAATTGCATACATGTGAAGTTCCTCTGAACGTATAGACAATAGGAGACTTATCATCCAGTCAAGGGGGTAATGTCAAGATTCTGATATGAATGGATGATAAGCCCTGAAGAGCTATGGCAGAATGGCGAGAATCCTCTGACTAGATGGTTATTTACGAGTTTTTGAGCACCTTGAAATGAAGTGAAATTGGGGCCTAATGGATTATTTTAGGATTACCTACAGATAAGGCAAAAAGGCGATGTCAAAGTTTGATTATATTTAGATCGCCTCAAACTAGGTGATAGAGAATTGAAGAATATTATCCTAAAACCAATGAGGATTGGCAGAACAGAATAGTCTAAGCTAAGAGAATGCTATCATCTGAGATCTCTGATATTTAAGTGGTTTGGGAAATTGAAAGAAAAAGGTTGTTAACAGTTTAGTGAAAGCGAAACAGCAAGAGACAGCTTTATTTATTAAATAATTATAAGTGTGAAAGGGCAATTGTTCCATATTTATTAAATATTCAAGTGTGTTTGGAGGACCAACGATCCTCACATCTTCCATCCGTGGTTAGTGGGTTCAACCTGTCCAACCCTTACAGTGTATCCTAATGATATCATCCAAAATATAAAAAATGCATTTAATCAGAAATTCACAGAGCACTTGTAACACTTAGAGTTGTTCATGAAACTAGCCACTTTTAATATTAAAATCAAGCCCAAAAAATGGCACTTCTTTAAGAAGCAGCTAGAATATTTGGGTTTTGTTATATACAGGGATTAATTACAACCTTAATAACAGTATTGAGGCTAATGAGTGGATTTCAATGCCTAAAAGCTTTTGTGATATCTAAGTCTTTTTAGGAATGGTCAGTTTGTTAACGCCATGTTATATGAAGCTTTTCAAAAGTAGCAGATCCATTGATAGATCTGATTAAGGATCCAAAAAAGAGTTCAAATAAAATGAGATGGCCCAAGGGGCATTTGACAATTTATGGCAATACTTGGTGACAAGCCCAATACTCAAATATCCGAATTTTGACTGAATGTTTAATATAAATCAGATGCATTGCTCATGGCAATATGTGCTGTACTTACTTAAAAGGACAAACAAGTTAAAGAGCACCTTATGGCCTATGTCAGCCATATATTAACCAAGGATGAAAGGAATTATACATTCACCAATCGTGAATGTCTTGCAGCTATTTACACTTGCAAGCAAAATCATGTTTATCCATGGGACGCAATTCAAATCTATAACTAATGGTGCATCTGTCCGTTGTTTGCATAACTTAAGAGAACCTGAAGGGAGACTTGCACGATGGGCCTAGTTTTGCAGGCCTATGATTATGTAATCAAAGATCACGCTGGGGTTAAAAACCAAAACGTTGATAAATTATCCAGACTTCTTGATAATCTTGCAGTAAAAGATTATTCTGATGACCTATTTGAACAAATGGTGAAAAAAGAGTTGGAGGACAAGCTACCAGAAGTTCAAACAGCATTACAAAAAGATATAGAAGGGACAGAACAAAATGACGGACAGTTATACAAACTATTGAATGATTAAAGGCTTCTGCTCCTAAAATCATTCAAACAAATGAAAATAATTTGCGCCGCTCACAAAGTCATCAGCCATGGTAGCCTCAAGAACATATTAGAGCACATTCACTAATGTTACTATTGGAAGTTGTTAAACTACAATATGGCGGATTTTAATTTCCTATTGTGCAGAGTGTCAGCTCCACAATCCACACAAAAATGTGGCCAATATTGGGTAGTGCGACCAGGGTTCGCCTGGCATACAGTATCATTTGATGTCATGGGACCTCTAAGTACAAAAACTGGAGGAATGCGATATATCATTGTCACGATCAATCACCTGATCAGATGGATTAAAACCAAGGCTATGGCTCAGATTGATGCAATAAATACTGCGAAATTTTTTCTGGACCAAGTGAATTATCAGCATGGCTGTCCTCAAGTGATCCTGAATGATAATGGAACAAGCTTTAAGTTCTTTGTCATATCCTGAATGAATAAACTGATGGGAATAAAAGGAGTCATATTGGCCCCATATTGGCCAGAGACAAGTAGACTAGTTGGGAAAGTGAATGCTAAATTAGCCGCTAAGTTACAAAAGCTGGTTGCAGGAAAACGTCTGCTTGGGCTTTGTACTTAAGTTCAGTGACATTTGACTATAATGTCAGCTATCATTCCTCAACCAGGAAAAACCCTTTTAATTGCTATATAGTAGAAAAGCCGCCTTAACACCAAATCTATGCTCAGCATTGGAGTTAACTTTGGTGATGATTCCTGACTAATATTTAAAAAATTAGCCAACGTTATGAGCGATTTAAAATACCAAGAATTTTCCAAAATCCTTAGGAAAATCCATGCTAAGAAGTATGATGATAAGAAATGACCTCCCACAAAGAGATATGAAAATTGGGGATAAAGTATTTTAATGTGACACTTATGGATTTGCCCACCAAAATAAGCTGGATGCCTTATGGACAGGTCCCTTAAAAGTAATTTCAAAATCAGCAATGGATTCCTATATAGTCAAAAATATCTTCAATGGCATTATAGTTTAACCTAGTTTATATAAAATTCTTAAAAAATTGGCACTAAAAATATACAAAAAGAAATATATATAAAACATCAACAAAACAGAGAAAAAATAATAAAACTATATAAAAAATCAACTTTTAATTCATTGCACTTAAAATCTTCTAGCTTTTTCCTTACTATCATTTGGAAGGGCCAGCTCAGGCTGCAACTGGGTTCATTGGAATTAGTCCTAAGGCACTAAAGTATGTCAGTAGGATCAGGACGGACTGAAACTAGATCCACCATGAGTAAACCCTAGGCATGAATAAGATCTGCTCTGATTGCAAACGCAGATCCTAACCTGTGAAATACAGGTTTCCAGGCTATGATTGGTAACGATGCCCAAGTAGTCCTGGTACAGCATGATGTCATAGGACTGCGCTTTACTGAGGTGGCAGCAAGAAGGGGACCGCTGAACTAATGAGTGAGGTAAGTCTTGTAGATGGACCTCTGAATCAAAATTGTTGGTTAGATCTTGAGAAGAAGCGATTGCCTCTAAAAACTGTTACACTGGGTAATCTGGTCAAACGGATGGATGTGTTGGAAATTTAATTAACCACATTATCCATTTCACTTGACAATTAGCACTTAAATATTTTTTAAGCAATCTATTGTTTAGTGATAGTTGACAAGTAAATTATTAGTTGTAATGAACCAAAGAAGCATAATCCAATGATTGATTTCAATGAAAATAATAATGGGATCATCCCTCAACAATGTTAAATAAGCATTTCAATGAGGGCGTGATAGCCAATAGTCATATTCCAAGGTGGATCGTTCAAGAAGAGGCGCTGAACAATTAAGGTTGTCTTTACAAAGCTACCAAAGCATTTTAACACTTGTTTTGGCGGTATTTAGTAGTCATAATCAGGTAACAAGGCCCCCAGACTATCTGTATATGGTTCCTAACATAAGGGGATGGCTACCAATCTGTAAAAGGTTACACTGCTGAGGGTTAACTAAGACAAAGGAATTTGCCACCATTTTGTAAGTTAATCTTAAGAACCATAAGTTTTGGGAGACTAATCAGTTTATTTAGTAGAATTATCTGAAAAGGTTTTCGCCTTCTTCCTATAAAACTTTTATCATTTTAATAAGAAATTGAGTCTAACTGAATATATTAATTATATTTCTACTTCTAAATTAAAGAGTAAAGGGAATATTTGTCCCTAGTTGTCTTTCTCAAGTTACAGTTCGCTAGAATGGATTTGTTGCCACTTATTGTTAAAGCTCATCCTACTAGTCATCGTCATAAAGCTAGTGCTTTTATTAGCTTACAGACAACCTGTGCAGTAAGCTTCCCAAAAATTACCCAGTGATTTCAGATACTAGTAGGGACGAAAATACTTTTGTTTTTGATGCATGCATTGCTATGCAATCAGCACTTTGGCCCTATCATGATCTGCATCTAATTATAACATCGGAGCTACTCTGTTAAATCTTGGCCTCACAGATGGTGAACCGTCTTAAAATGCTTGGAGCAGCCTTCAAAGCTCTTAAATAAACCTATAAAGAGATCCAGACGAAAGCTCAGAATATTGTTAAGTTTTCTGAAACCATAAATAACCTGAGAATCAAATTATACTAGGAAATAAATCCAAGGGACAAGCATTAGCGGTTAGAACGCCAATCCATTGGTTCCATTGTAGATACTTGGGCATTTAAATTCTCAATGTCAGGATAAGAAGTAGAAGGAACACGTAGTTTTGTTCAGACTGAGGAAAAAGAAGCTAGTAAATAGTCAGGCTAAGGACCAGCAGTTTAGATAAGGGAATATCTAGTGGTGCTGTCAAACCTGTTCCCCTGACATCATAAACCATGATATTGACATCGCTGATTTATTCATGGAAGATGATGCACCTGATAGCTTTACCAAGTGGGCATTTTGTATGTCAACGCGATTACATGAGCAAAAACAGATTGGATATACCCTAAAATTGTGAAGGAGGTTGCTTGACCGTACACTTAACATATAGTGGAGAAGAGTAGTTTCACCAAAAGCCCTGAAGAGAAAGTCAAAATGAAATATAGTGAGGCGAAAATTTCCTTACCATTTGGCTCAATCAAAGAATCTTTCCCTAATTTTACCATAAAATAAATACATACTCTCAATTTGGCAAATAATGCTGCTATTCACTCAGTAAATACCTTATTGCAATACGCTGCGTGTACCTATGTAGACATTCTAATCAATCAAATAATCGTAAAGGAGATAATTGACTGTGGAGTGCTCATCAATCTTGTTTTAACAATATTTAGTAAAATTCATGAGGCTTTGCAAGATTTAGAGCACCAGAGAGAGTATGGAACCGCTGGACAAGTATCACCATATCATTTGGAGCTTACAGTGCACAGCCACTTTGGCTCAGATTGCTGGTGGTATCAGCTCCCACCATAGCGTTGGCTAATAAGAATTATGACATACTCATTGAGATGAAAACTCTGAGAAAGTATTATGCGATTTATAATTTTGAAGAAAGTATATATACAATTTTGGGGAAAACCCTGTCCTTGGAGTATCATTGGAAAGGAGAAGCTCCACTGACAAAAAGGGATAATTTTTTTATGTGATATATAATTATAGCACTATACCTATTCAATAAAAACTAGTTGAATAAACATGGAGGTAAATGCTGAAGAAGATCCTAGGTAATAAAACTAATACCTTTATGGATGAAGCATTAAACACTGTTACACCAGGAATGCAAATTATAGCTAACACAGGGTTATTTTTGAGACCCTGGAACATCTGTATGGAGAAGTTGTTAGCCCAAGTAATAAGTCAAAAATTGAGTCACGAGTAGCACTGAAGATGATTATGCCAGGTCACAAAAATAGAAGTTCTTTTTGCCAATCTGGTTGAAAATTAAGTGGAAGTCAAAAGAATCAATTAACTACATTTCTTCATCTGATCCCAATGGCTAAATTAAGAAAATTCCACGATTTTGGAACGTTACATGAAATGGGATTACTGGTGGATGTTGCCAAAAAAGTAAGTGTATTGTTCATAAAGGAGCAACTGGCTTATCTATCTGATTTACAGAAAGAGGAAGTGCTCTGACTATTTGAGAATTATTGGGTGATATTCTCCCAAGATGATCATGACCTTAGATGAGCAAAAACGTGTTCCATAAGATTGACACTGAGGAATACCACCAATAATAATGTGACTTGTATGCCAATTGTTGAAGTTTTGCCTACTTAAAATGATCTGGTATTTCTTTGTAGATAATCAGAGGTTTTAATGCCTATTATATGAGGACAATAGACCAGACGGTGAAAGTTATTAATATATAAGCTCCTTTTGAATAACACTTAAAGGCTGTATTCTCCTGTCATTTACTTGTACAACGACTCACAGCCCTGATCTTCCTGATTCCAAGCTAAATCCTTGACTTAATACAACAAAAGGTATAACATACAAAAATCTTGTATATCAAACTATTAACTTTTTATGCAAGAATATTGTTTTTTTAGTACTAGATGGTCTCAACCAAAATATTGTTTTTTATTTTTATGAATGTTAGGGATAATTTAAAGAGTTTGATGTTAAACACATCTTAAACATGATACCTTGCCCTTCAATGGGCACTTAGCCATCGGATCAAAATGAAGACTTCAGAGGGTCTATGAATTATGAGGCTCTGTGGTAATTCAGCCTGCCTTGTAATTATTGTCTAACTGACAATTATTTCAAGACAGCTTTTCTTCTGTTGCATCTGAAAGTAGCTAAACCGTCACAGCTCTTGATCAATTATAGCACATACCAAGGTGATTTGCACCACTAATTAGTAATTAATTTAATCAAAAACTTAATTGACATTAAAAACTAAAATTGACATAGACCAACAAAGCCCACAATCCTGGGTCATTAAGTCAACTATGCTTAAGTCTGACTAAGCAAAAATGCACCCATGCCCATTTTATCTAATCAAATATTATTAAGTGGAATTGCTAGGCCGCAAATACCAATCTTTGGATATACTTGGGAAATTTTAGTTAAAAATCACAAATAATTTTAATTATGATACATAATAAATTAGCATCAGCTAATATTATTATTTCCCCTATTTTTTTAGTACTAGATGGGCACAATTATTTCCCCTATTGAGCTATAATGATTTAGGTTCTGCCAACCATTCAACACTTCCCCACCTTGACTAGATAAAAGCGAAGGGTATTCTTCTTCCTTGGTCACAAGATTCAATTTTTCTCAACCTTCAAAATATTAGCGCTATGTTATTAATCTCTCAGTCCTGGATAAACTTGTCTTCTTAAAATCCAGCACTTCTATGCTGCATGTTATTGTTAATTCAGTCATTTTGCCTTTAGTTTCCAGGCTGGTTCAACAAGCTATGCTTTGATGGTTCCCACAAGTTCAGCTTCTACACAAGCTGTAACTCCAGCAATCCTTGGTAAACCCAAGATGGCACCTTTGGCTTTAATCTCACTCTTCTCCATCTCCCAAAAAAGGGTTATTTAGCCCCAGTGTCAACGAGGCTTTGAAATTAACAAATAAATTTATTTTTCTTAGTTGTTATTGGTTTTATAATTTTATACACATTAATAATAATATTTTCATTGTATTTTTCTTTTTTCTTTTTATATTTTTTTCTTTCCTTTTTTTAAAATCAATAGAGCTTACTAAGTGGATATGAGAAGATTCCAAAATAGTAGAGTGTGCTTCACGGTATTTGCAATGCTAGAACATTTGTTGGGTGTAAATTGGCATAGCTATATTCAACCCTTTCAAGCTTGGGGTATCTGCTGCATTGCTTGTCCCTTTGGCTGGGATATTCTCAAGCTTTTGTTGCACATATGTTTTAGCAACTACTACATAGGATAGAGGTATTACATCTGTTATAATTTTAGGCAATACCATTAGAATATACTATAATGATTGCACTGGTCAAACCCACTGAACCATGGATGGATGATAAAGGATTGTCAGTCCTCCAAACACATTTAAAAACATATTAATATGGATTAATTGCCCTTAGACACTTTTATTTATTTAATAAATAAAGCTGTCTTTTGCTGTTCCACTCTTGCTAAACTGTTGACAAACTTTTTCTTTCAAATTCCTAACTCACATAAATATCAGTGACCTCAAATGATAACATTCTCTTAGCTTAGACTATTCTGTTCTGCCAATCCTCATTGGTTTTGGGATAATATTCTTCAATTCTCTATCACCCTAGTTTAAGGCGATCTAAATAATTTTCATCAAATGTTGACATCGCTTTTTGCCTTATTTGAAGGCGATCCATTAATAATCTGTCAAAACCCCAATATCACCTCATCACAAGGCACTCAAGTATCTTAAATAAAATTTTAATTCGCAAAATCTCACCAATTTGCTGTTGCTCTTCAGGGCATATTGCCCAGTCATATCAGAATCACAACATTACCCCCCTTTGACTGGATTTAAGTCTCCTATTGTTTATATGCTTGGAGAAACTTTGTGTGCATGCAAATAATAATTCAACCACTCACAGGGTCTTTGATGGTAGGCGTCAACGTCCATTTTTCAATTACTTTGAACAGATTAATCCAAATTTTGGATAACTTATATTTCTGCCCATACCTATTTTGGTCATGGAACAATACCATCTCACCTTCTTGGAACTGATATAACTTGCTTTGCTGTACCTGATCAGTGGCCTGATTCTTGAGCTTTTTGTCTAAGCTGAAAGAGTATGCTTCCATATGCAACTTGATCAGCATGTCAGCTAAATTAGTCTTTTAACAACGGAGATATATTACGCTGGTATCTTTTAAAAGAAATAGTTCAAGTCTGGAAGAGCGAGGTGTCATTAATATTATAGTTGAAAAGGGCTCTTCCCCCATGGCGGAATGATAGCTATTATAAGCGAAGATAGTGGTAGACAGGATGTAACTCTAATTAGAGGATCTATTAGTTACCAGCTTCTGGAAAATTTTCACCAATGTCCCATTGACCCATTTGACCATTCCATTGAACTCAGGGTTGTATGTGGTCATCAGAACCCCACGGATGCTTATTAACTCATTCAACTTTGGAAGGATGTGCAAGGTAAAGTTGGTTCCGTTATTGGTAAGAATGAACTGAGGGCACCATGTCACTGGATAATACATTAAATTACAAACTTGGCCACTGTGACCGCCCCCAAATCTGATATAGCCCACGCTTCAACCCACCTGGTCAAGTGGACAATAGACACTAGAATGTACTTGGACTGGTTAGCTTCCATTGGTAAAGGGCCTACTTTATCAAAGGAACCTTATGCCAAGCAAAATGTGGTTTCATTAACTGTTATGAGGTCTTCTGGTGAAACAGCTTTTCCTATTGGTACTGATGGCAACAGGAAATAATTTCAATCATGTCAAAGTACATACTTTTATGTAATACCAAGGGCGCAACAGTTCCATTGTCTTGCACACAACACCATTCCCAAAAGACTTGTGGGAGCTCATAATAATTCCAAGCCATACTGAGAGTTGTTGAAAGTTCACCATTTTATCACCAATCCGCTTGTACAGTTCCCCATTCCATTGGAAGATATTCGCTCACATCTCATTCAACGATTTTTTACTTAGGGCAGTTCATTATCATGTTTTCAACTGATCACTTATTGTACATCACATTGCTGAGATCCACCGCCATGGTAGTGGTTGGCAATCTAGATAAACAGTCAGCATTCTAATGTTTTGCTCCTGGTCAGTAAAGGATCTCAAAGTCATAAGCCTGCAGCCTAAGAGCCTATCAGGCTTGACGCCCTTCAGGTTCTTTGAGGTTCTTCAACCAACATAATGACACAGGATCCATTATGACTTTAAACTTCACCCCATGCAAGTAGAATCTAAATTGGTTATATGTGTAAATTATCACTAAGATCTCCCACTTGGTGATGGTACAATTATGAACATGGAAGTTCAGGCTTTGACTGCAGTATGCAACGGAATGCTCCTCTTCCTCATTGTCTTTCTGTTAAAAGACCGCCCCAACAGCAGAAAGGGACGCATCTATCTGAACAATATACTCTTTATTGAAGTTCAGATAGCGTAGCACCGGCGCACTGAACAATGCCGTCCAAAGTGTCAAAGGAGTATTGATGGCGTTCCATCCAATTAAAAAGGCATCCTTTTTTAAACACTGAAATAGGAAGCCGCCAATACTTGTGAAGTTAGTGATGAAGCTCCAGTAGTAGCTACCATTTCAAAATATTCCTGTATGGCATGCTTACTAATTGGTATAGTCATTTTTTGGATGGCCTCCACCTTGGCCAACTGTGGTTTCTGACCCTTGGAGTCTAACACAAACCTCATGTATTCCAACTGATTTTGGAAGAAGCTACATCTAATGAGGCTTTATCTTGATGTTTGCCTCAGCGAGCTGGTGGAATACTGCTTCTAGATGATCAAGGTTCTCAGAAAAGGTTCAAGAGAAAATGTTGATATCATCAGGGTATACAAGGCCACGTGACAGCTTTAGGTCGCCAAGGATGGTGTCCATGGCTCATTGTAACGTAGCTGGGGCATTACACAGCCCTTGTGGCATAGGGATCAGTTGGAAAAGGCCTTTGGATGTGGTTACAGCGCATTTTCCTGTTCCACCATGGGAAACTCAATTTGCCATAACCTGATAGCAAATCCATCACCATGAAGTAACGAGCTCCTCCTAACAGTTCCAATAAATCTTCAATCCAAGGCAAGGTATATGAGTCCTTCTTTGTGATAATGTTGAACTTATGATAGTCTGCCACAGCCCAGTTGGTGTCATCTTTTTTCAACTGGAATGAGAAAAGCCCTTCTGATCCTTGGGTGGTTCAAGCATCTCTTGTTCCAGAAACTTATCGATTTCCTTGTTAACAACATCTTCAGATGCCATTGATTGGTGGGTTGGCTGAGATCTTATAGGAGGATGATGCCCAAGGTGCAAATCGATGGACTACCCCACAAGTGCACCCTAACTCATTGTCATCAATATTAAAAATCTCCTTGTAATTCTGAAATAAAGCTATTGCTCGATCTTTTTGTTCTTCCAATAACCCTATTAAATTATCTTACAGCATTACTGTATTATTACCGGGTGCAACTCAACGGTTAGACCAAAATTTATCTAGAGAACTGAACTTGTGAACCTGAAGGACATCCTCAATTAGGGTCAAGTGTAAATATGCCACTATTTTAGTGTTGGTTGATTTGCATGAGTTTGTTCTGGAGATTTACTAACAAACCTTGATCTCTCCATGGCCTGGGAATAGAATCCTTGGAGCCAGATGAAGATTAAGCCATGTTTGCTGATAAGGCTCAATGACCCTTCATAAAGCCTGGCTGGATTTTAACCTCTAACTCAGTGTCACTATGACTTTGTGTCCGGAAGGAATAGATATAGGCCATTAGCTTGCAGAGGTAGCCCTTGATATTTTTATTATGCTGGGGAAGGTGCTGAGTCTTGCTTTTAGTTGATGATAACAAAATGGAATTATCCCATCAATATATGCAATATTGATATGGCCCATGTGCATCAGATTATTTGCACTCCACTAGAGGTAAAGTAAATTTATATCCTCTGCCCCAGTATTTCAAAGGTCTCCTCCAATATCAACAACAATCCCAAAGTGTCACAGGAAAGCAGTACCAATTAGCAAGTCATAGTTTCTGTTGGGTAGCACTATCGCCAGAGCTACTACAACAATGGAACTAAACTGCAAAGTAATGTGCTGTATGCTCCCTCAGATACAACGCTTTCCACTCAGCGGTCCCATGCACCATGTGCTGGTCCACATCAGGCTTTAATTACAACTTTGCCATCAACTTAGTAGAAACTATCTTAACCAGAGCGCAGTATCTATTTTAGTGCAAATTATATTTTTTTGCTACAAAAATGTCACAGTATGTATAATCAGAAAAAAATAATATTGACTGTTTAATATGTGAGCTTTTATAGGATCTTTTTTCCCAAGATAACTCATAATGCCCTCACCTACTTTTGAATATTCTTTTACAATAGCATCTATCAGAAGGGCGACGTTTACTCCTTTCTGGTTTGTACATCTGCGGCTGGATCCAGCTTGTCTGAGGAAGCTTGATTAACCATTTTTCAGGCGTATGACTTTAGTTACTCCTGAAGTCCTTCATTCGCTGAAGCCTTGGCTTAAGATCATGTTAGTACGTTCACTCCTCCAACTGGTTGCTGGTATAAAAGCATCATTGCATTGAGGAACTTCCACTAGATATATCACAGTTGATTCACTAAGATGCTTAGGTTAGGATAGAGGAGGTAGAGAGCCCATCTATACTCCGCTCAATATTTTACCTGGTAGTATTGATTCTGCTTAACATAGTGAACACAACAGTTAGGGCAACTCCATGCTAGGTGGACATGGCAACCACATTCAAAGCAATTCACCCCCTAAGAACCACAACCTTAGTTCTCATAAGAGGGGTCAGGTAGTTAGCTTGTTGGCCATTGGCGTAGCCAGGGTTAGGTTGATAGGAGGATTGCTGTCGCTTGGCATAACTAGGTCCAGGTCAGTAGTTGAACTTCTGAAAATTTTTGTAGATGGTCCCAGAAAAGAAGTTGAACTGATGGGAGTAATTTGGCCAAGGACGAGGCATAGAATAATACTAAGTTGAGGTGTTGCTAGGAGGAACGTCGGCAGGATGAGAGTATTTCCCCAAATAAGAGAGTCCAGTGGCAGTGGGTGTATTTCCGCTCCATATTGGGCAGAGGGAAGTTAGTGGATATACGGTGCAAGAACTGCACAATTTTGAACAGGGGAACGCGTCATCCATTTTTTGAGAAATGACATCGTGAAGCTCATAGTATGGTTTCACTGTGGAGTTCATTGCAATGTGCATGTTGGCTTCCACTAAATAGACTGTTCCAATCAGCACGTGAGCTTCCACCTTAAATTGGTCAGTGAACTCTGTGTGGGTCTCATTATGGCGGAACCCAATAGTCAAAAACTCCGCCTTTTGCTGTGACATTTTCGAGGTACCCCCAAACAGTCGCAGCACAGTATCCTTCACTTCTTGGTAGGTAATGGAGCTGCTTGTAAGATAGCAGCTGACTTGATCGGCACTCCTGACATCCAAGGCAGATTTCAATGTTTTAGCTTTATGCCATTCTGAAACGCCTTCTGCTGCAAACTCAAAACGTTTAAAGAAGACATGGGTATTTGCATTGCAATCAAGTAGAGGCAGCTTCTCAATATTGACCTCCTCATCATGCTCATAGACACTACTTTTTGGGGCGTACTGAGGAATGGGTCAAGGCTCATAATCAGTCTCTCAATGAGGAGCTGGTCCAGCGGAGCTGGGTTGTTTACTGCTTCAGAGGTAATGTAACTCTCTGTGTTGGGCAGAACCTACATCACTTGAGGGAATTGACCTTCTGATTCATAACCATATCCAGAGCTGCCTTCCTGGGTGTAGTAGCTTCTGCCATAGTCATATTTTTCATTCTATAGTTCCCCATGACAGCTCCCTGATGTTCTTCCTCTTCCTGATGAGGGGGCTGGACTTACAAGTTAATTTCTACTCTGCACAATGCAGGCATTTGGTAGTGTTATCTAAACAAATTAGCAAACTTCTTGTTTTGTTGTCCCAGAATTTGCAATTGGATAAACGTGATGTCAAGATGTTGCATAATGGCATTCCACTAATAAAGAAGTTCATCCTGTTTTTTGAGCACTGCATCTAAAGCAAGTCTGCTTTTTATATCTGACTGGTGCAGTGCTTTGTTAAGATTCCCTGGAAAAACAGGCCTGATGAGACATGGCCAGCGACTAAGATTTTTATTGTTATTTTGATCAATGGGCGACCTGTAGTGAGCACCACTGATGTAATTTTGGGCAATAATGTTAGTATATGCCATAAGGTCATATAGTCAAACACTATAAACAATGGACGGATGATGCGAGAATCATCAGTCCTCCAAACACACTTAAAAATATAATAAATATGAAGTAAGTGCCCTAACAACACTTTTATTTATTTAATAATTATAGCATTTTCTCGCTGTTCAACCTGTCACAAAACTATTAACAACTTACCTTTTTAATCTCCCCATCTTGCTTATATATCAGTGTCTTCGAACAATACCATTCTCTTAGCTTAGCTATTCTGTTCCACCCCATTCTCATTGGTTTCAAATGGTATTCTTAATATCTCTATCACCTTAGTATGAGGCAATATAAATAATATTTGTCAATTGTTGACATTGTTCTATTGCCTTATTAGTAGACAATCCAATAATAATCCGTTATATCCAATATCGCCTCATCTCAAGGCGCTCAAATACTCATATATATAATCCTAATCGGTGTATTTTCACCAATACGCCATAGCTCCTCAAGGCGTATCATCCAGTCATATCAGAATCTCAATAACACTCTTACTCTGAGAACAAGTCACCACATGTGCATTTGTAGAATCTTCATTTGGTACTATAATAGAATTTGTTACATTGGTAATTGAGGCCCTGTGGCCTGCATGATCTTGTCAGTCAGGCGGGACTGGCGTTTCTAGCACAATAGAGCGTCCTGGTTCTATTGTGTTTGTTCTTTTCCTCCCTCATATGTGATATCAAGAAGTACTGCATTGATACTATGCTGACTGCATCTGGAAGCAAAGTGTCCTTTATGATTGCATTTGTAGCAAGTGATCTCATTCAATGGGCGTAGGGTCCTTGTATTTTTGATTATCTCAGTTTCAACAGGCAAATCACTGTTGATTTTTAGTTACTTGAAAGGTTTTTCTTAAGTGCAGTAAGTCCTAATCTATATACAGTATTGGGAGGGCCATAATTTTGTGAGCATTCATACAGATAATCAACCATTTCAGCTGTTGATATATTTTGCATGTAAGCAGGTAGTAAGGTGTTTGACAAACTTTGGTAGGGTTGTACTGCATGTTGTAATGCAATCTTGGCAGTAAAATCGATCATTGACTTTGAACCTAGGAGAACTTAAGCTTCACGATAGAATTAATCCACAAGTTCATCAATTGTTTCATCTTTCTTAAGCTGATATTCATGAATTTGGATTAATAGTCGACATTCATTCTGGACCTCCAAATTCACAAAGCACAGCCTCTTTGACTTCAGTGTAGGTAGAGTTTTTATCCAAATTAGACATAATTAACTTGATGCTCCATTAGTCTAAGCAGTTGATCATAGTGGCCGCATTGTTGTGGTCTTTGGCCCCATACATGGTCTTTTCAAAGCATTTGATGATAATGGCTACACTTCCATTCTTATTGAAAGAAGGAAAGTTTGATGGTTTGTAATTATTGTCCTCCTTCTCATGGGTATTGTGATTACTTCTTTGCTGACTTGAACCAGGTGTAACAGGATGCTGAGGCGCTGCGCCATGGTTAGAGGAACTTGGGTTTTTAAAGACAACCATTCTTTGTGGTAATCGGCGGCATGGCCAGGATTAACTTTAGTATTGACCTCTGATGATTTAACCTCATAATATTCAGAGGCATCACTGTCAGTAGAATTTCTTTGGGCGTGCTAGTTTTAACCATCGTTTCTAATCCTTTACCATTTCAATTTCTTCTTTAAGATTGGTCATTTGCAATTGAAGAGCAGAAATCACTCGATCCCTTTCTCTGACTATGCTAGTTTAATTATTAACTTCTTCATGTAGCTGATTATTTGCCTCATTAATAAGAATAACATCTTTGATAAGCCAAGCAATTTGATGACTCATCATATCTGCCGAGCCTTGAAATTTTTAAATTTATTCTTATAAATAGATATAGACAGGGGTTGCTCCCGCTCAGAATAAAGATCATCTGCCATCCCAGCTGTGAGCGCCACATGTTGAAGTTTTGGTCTACTACAGATGGGCTGGTTTTCTTTGAGATAAGTCAAAGTTTTGAATGTCTATTATATGAAGACAATAGACCAGACGGTGAAAGTAATATATATAATCTCCTTCTGAATAACACTTAAAGGCTGTACTCTTCTGTCAGTTACTTGTACAAAAACTCACAGCCCTGATCTTCCTGATTCCAAGTAATTCCTTGGCTTAATACAACAAAAGGTATAACATACAAAAAGCTTGTATATCAAACTATTAACTTATTATGCAAAATTATTGCTTTTTTTAATTTAATGAATGTTAGGGATAATTTAAAGAGTTTGATGTTAACCACACCTTACCCATGACACCTTGACCTTCATTTGCACTTAGCCATGGGATCAAAATGAAGATTTCAGAGGGTTTTTGAATTATGAGGCTCTGTGGTAATTCAGCCTGCCTTGTGATTATTGTCTAACTGACAATTATCTCAAGACAGCGTTTCCTCTGATGCATCTGAAAATAGCTAAACTATTGCTCCTCTCAAACAATAGTAGCACATACCAAGGCGATTTGTACCACTAATTAGTGATTTTTTAATTAAAAATCAATTTTTTTAAAAACTTATTTAGACATAGATCAACAAAGCCCACAAGCTCAGGTCATTAATTAACTATTATTAAGTCTGACAACCAACAAAGCCCTAAGCCCATGATATTTAATTGAAATTATTTAGTGGAATAGCTAGGATGCAACTCTTAAGCTTTTGATATACTTAGGATATTTTTAAGCCATAATCACTGATAATGATATGATAGATAATAAATTAGCATCAGCTAATAAATTAATTCCTCTTTGAATTACCTGACGATTTAGGTTCTTCCAAACATTAACCACCAATCTAGGGCTGCTGAAGCTTTGGTTAGCAAGGAATTTAGCAAGTTAGTTGATCATGGGTTCCTCATCCCATCATCAATTCCATAGAAATTTTGATCTTAATTGTAAAAAAGAAGGAAAATCAACTTAAGTACTGTACTTTATCACTAACTAAATAGAATCACTAAGAAAGACTCCTATCTATTGCCTAGGATCAATGGTGTGCTCAATAATTGGGGAAACAAATTGCTTTTTGGCTATGGACTTGATTATGGGATATTAACAAATCTATCTTCTATTGGATTATTAAGAAAAATGATCCATTATTACCACACAGCGAAAGACTAGCCAACCAGAATGTCCCAGG
The DNA here is from genome assembly GCA_022478985.1 of Massospora cicadina. NCBI lineage: Eukaryota > Fungi > Entomophthoromycota > Entomophthoromycetes > Entomophthorales > Entomophthoraceae > Massospora > Massospora cicadina. The sequence goes on along the minus strand of JAKSZP010005313.1, from coordinate 204,479 downwards.
GATCATGAACGCTGGCAACGTTCCAGGTAGCAATAGATTTACTACTCAGAGATTTTGTTTTTTTCCCTGCGTTCAGGTATAGTTAAATGATATCATCTACTTTTCAGGAGTGAAAAAACCACCTGGTGACTTTAAAAATTATTCAAGTGTTTGGCAATAAGGATTTTGAAAGTCAAGCTGAGAAAATGCCATTTCTTTATAAAGTAGTTTGAATATTTAGGATTTGTAATAAACTCAGGCAAATTACTGCTGCAACTGATGAAGATAGAGGTCATTAAATGGATGTTGATCCAAAAAGGGTGTTTGGGATATTCAGGTTTTTATAAGGATGGCCATATACTATTTTCAATAATCAAGGTTTTTGCTGGAATCAGAAAACCATTATTTTACTTATTAAAAGATACAAAAAAGATACATATGGAACAATGAAGCCCAAAATTAATTGATAATCTCTAAAAATATTTAATGAGTAGTCCTATGCTGAAGTACCTAAGTTTTATTTTGGTAAATTTATCATTTAAATAGAAGCCTCATTAATAGCAATTGATGCCACTTTAAGACAAGTGGATGATGACTGAAAAGAGCATCCAGTGGCATATATGAGCAGAACACTGTCACTGGCAGAAAGGAATTACACCATTACAGAGTGTGAGTGGTTGGTGGGAATTTATAATTGCAAACAACCTTGTGTATACATTTATGGGACACAATTTAGAGTCATAACTGACCACTAGTACTTGTGCTTCATATAATTTTAAGAACCAGAGGGACGACTGGCATGTTAATCTTTAAAACTGTAAGATTATGACTTTAATAATCCATCTTACAGCAGCATATAGAATGATGATGTCTTGTCACAATGGCATGCTATTTAAGTTTTATATCATCAGGCTGATAAGTTATTCCAGTTGGTGATTTGATAATTTATCAGGGATGATCCCCAAGGAAGTCAGAGCACACTAAAAAAGTGATGGACCTCACTAAATTGAATACTGATCATCTATATAATTTGATTGACAGAAAATGGTTTTTATTCCCTAAACTGTCAGAGCTAGCTTATATCATCAAATACGCACACATAGTTGTCAGTCATAATAGACTAAGGAAGACTTGAATCATATTCACCAGTATTATTGCTGGAAATTAATTAATTATGATGTCAAGGAGCATCTGGCCTGTTGCGTGGAGTGCCAACTCCACAAGATGCACAAGAATATAGTGGAATACTTTCTAGTACGCCCTGGTTTTACATAGCACACAGTGTCCATAGATATTATGGGGCTATTGAGTGTCAGTACTGAGGGGCTTCAAATAAATAAATAGTATTAATAGAACATCTAGTTAGATGGGTCAAAACAAAAATTTTGAGAAGAGCAGATGCCATGAGCATGGAGAAATTGATTTAGGACTAAGTGGTATACTGGCACGGATGTACTCAAGCTTTATTTTGTGACAACAGGACCAACTTTATGTCCTATGTGATTCCAAGGTTAAACAAACTAATGGGAATCCAACGAGTGGTGTACAATTCCTACAGACCAGAAACAATTGGGTGTTTTGAGAGTAAATGCAACTCTATCTGCAACACTGAGAAAACTAGCCTCTTAGAAACTTCCACTCAATGGAATTTATATAAGTTTGATTACCTTGATATACAATATCAGTTACCATTTTGTAACAGGGAAAATACCCTTAAAACTTCTATATGGGCAAAGGGCCGCATTACTACCAATCTTTTAAGCCGCCGTTGAACCAACTTCAGGAATGAGTGCTAAACAATATCTATCCCAGCAGGCTAATATCATGATTTAGTTACAATCTCAAGCATTTGATAAGATGCTGAAGAAGAGTATCAAAACAAAGAAAATGGATGACATGAATCAGCCACTATTGAAAGAATAACATATGGGAGATTGGGTAGCCTTTTGTGACACCAATGGGTTTAAGAAGAAAAAACAAGGTGGAAGCATTATGGTTTTATCTGTTTAATAGTATTGACAAGTTAGCAACTGATGCCTATATGATAAAGAACACCAAGGATGGCCATGTAGTAAATAGAGTCCATGCTAGTTACTTAAGGTATTAGACTTAAGAAAGAATTAGAAATAAGAATGAATATAAAAAAATAAAAATATATTATGCAAAAATGATAAAAAAGATAAAAAACTTAGAATATATATTGAAAAGAAAAATATTGTTTTTAATTAAAAAATTAAAAAAGATATAAATTTTATTTTTACAGTTGTTTTAATGCCACAGTTAAGAAGATATAGCAGGGATCCCACCTTACATTGTTAAGTGGAGATAAGTGGGGTAAACTACAATGAGTGTTGTGACAAAGTTTGGCAGGATCAGGATGGGCTGAAACTAGATCCGCTTTAGAGCCCTAAAAATTAATAAGTTGCTGCAAGACCAACTTAGGTTGAAACTTAGTCTACCATGAGTAGTCCAAGGATGCAAGTACAGGACGCAGCAAAAGCGACTGAGAGGATCCAGTGAATGATGAGGAGTCATGGGAACCCATCCTGGTGTTAGTACAGATTGAATAACAAGCAGTCATTAGAACCCTTCCTGAGGTTTAATAAAAGTTGAATGGTAGGGCGCCATTGGGAACCCGTACTGTGGTTTGTACAAGTTGAACAGTTTATTTTTTGGTAAGGATGGATGACATGGTTCTAGTGTGGCGTGATGCTGTGAAGACTGTGCTCAAGAGAGCAACAGCAATTAGCAACCATGGAAGAGGAGTTACGATGCTAAGCATGGCATGAGAGTATTGAGTGCAGACATAGCTGAGCTCCGCTGAAGTTGTAGAAGTATGATGGCCAAAGATGACCACATCCTGAGGCAGCATCCATTTCTGAAGTTTCTATATTCTGCTGTATAGTCTGGTAAATTGTGGTGATATATTTAATTTTTTAAGCCACATTATCCCCCTCACAAAAAGAGTAAGTAAATCAAAGATTATTATTCATAATCTAGTATTCAGTGATAATTAGTAACTAAAAAATTAGTCATATATAATCAATGGATATATCTGAAGATTGTTTCAATTAGTGTTTTGTTGGGGATAATATCTGACAATATCAAATAAGTATTTTAATGAGGGACCTATATCTGATAGTTGAGCTACTATAGAAAACTCAGAATTAACAATTAGGGCATTTGTCAAAACTACCAAAAGCGTTTTAAGGCTTGTTTTGGTGGTAGTAGATGTAATCAGGAAATATGGTCCCTATGGGATCGGTGTCTGGCTCCTGACACTAATAAATGATTGCCAAAATGCAAAAAATTATTCTACTGGAGATTATAGGAAAAGGAACTTGCCACTATTTCAGATGCTAGTATCAGGAATTATAAACCTGTGAGAAATATTTAATTTTCTCCAGTGAGCAATTGAAAAGCCGTGAGCTAGTTGCTTTATAAACCACCATTATTTTTTAAAAAGAAGTTCTTGATTTATAATAAAATAATTTTTAATAAATTAGTTGTATAGTTTATGATTTTGGGATAAGAATGCAAGGATAAGGTATCCTTAAGCTGTTTTATTTCTTCTAGATCTCCGCTGGCTCATAATGAAGAGAATAGGGAAGAGTTCTCTACCAATTTAAGGGATACCTTCTAGAGGTAGAAGCACCTAATTAGCGTTGGACGTTATACTCATCGTGGCTTTAAGAGCACTCAAATTAAATAATAATCTTCATTTTATTATTGCCCTAACTTATCTAGTTATTTTAAGCAACGCAAATTATTAGGAACCTACGCAGCTAAATAAGGGAGCTAAAGCAAGCTCCAAGATTTTAACACTATTGTCTGGTGTAAATCTATAACAAAAATTTAACCAATCCTCTGGGAATTTTGCAAATTACTAATGTTTTATTGTAGAGGATCTAACAGTTACAAGTTTTTCAATATCTTTAACCATTAATAATTTAATAGTTGTATATGTACCAACAAGAGTTTGTCGCTGATCTATTAATGTTTTATTGTAAATGATAGGAGTTGACAACGCTTTTGGTGACAGCAACTTGCAGGTTAGCCTAAATGGCAACGCTACCTCTTATTAAAGATAAGGTCTCATTACCTAAGCAGGTTACTAGCTTTATGGGGTTAATACGTTGGGTAAAAAGGGTGTAGTGACAAGTAACCTCCAAATTCAACCCATGGCGGATCATAACCTATTTGGCTGTTGATACCAACTAAGTGGATGGATAATCTGATGCCTCTTTCATTGTTGGTGCGATTTGTGGAGGGTTAATTCATTGGCAACGGCTACTATTCCAATTAGGGCGCCAACAGAAGAGTTTGGCGCCAAATTCCCTCACATTTTCCTTGATTTAAATTTTATATGAAACAGAAGTCATCATAGTACATATATTTTAGATAATAGTTTTACCTTATTTATTTACTCATTCTCCAAAGCTTTTGCAACGAGTGTAGAAAGGAAGTTTTCCCATGGAACTTTTGAACCAACTGATAGTAGCTTAGTATGGTTAAAGAGGAAAATAGAAGTCTTTTTTATAGACGTTGCCAACTCTAGAGAAGAGTAAAAAACTAGGATTTTTTTGTTGTCAGGAAGAATTCAAGTCCCATGGAATCTATGAATCTAATGATTAAAATTCAAGTCCCAGTGAAAGGATAATTCAAGCACCTCATGCGGTTTGGAGGAAGGTTGACAGTACCTGGCCCAAGAAAAATTTGAACAGCAGAGATGTATTGTGTCATTAGAAGATCTCATTTAAATACAAGTCTTCATTAGTATCAACTACTTAAATTATCTTATTAGATATTTATTTAAATTAAAATTAAAATTTATTGCGGGGAAGGCCAACCATGGGACGGACACTTCTGAATATGACTCAGGACAGATAAACTTAGTACTGGGGGAGGCACCCCAGAGAAGCGATGCTATCTCTTGTTACCAGCGGGAATGCCACTTATGGGGAGGGGGAGGGAACGTGTGAAGGGGCCGTAGCCACTACTGAGCACGTGTGGAGGAAGGGGTATGATTTGATGAACCAGACTGGGAACCAGGAGGAGACCAGCTGTCGGCGATGCAGTGGGAGGTATCCAAACATCCACACTTGAAAGTATACCACCAAATGAGACCAAAATCTGTGGACAGCTTCTAGGAGGGTGGGGGTGGAGCCTGCAATGGCATCTAAGACAATCGTTTGGATGGTCCACATGGCGATTGCAACCACCAGAGCACGGAGGGAGGGTGGAAGGGAGGAGGCCATTGATAGAGCAAACATATCTCTTGACATACTGAAGGGATGCGTTTGATCCTGGCCCAGCAGACGTTGAACTTCGCGCCATATCACTTTAGAGGTGAGGCACTTCTCCAGGCGGTGGAACAGCGTTTCATACTGGCCGCACACGACACAGGATGAGTGTAAAGCGTTAGAGCGCTCAGCTGTATGATACACCCGCCTCAGGCAGCGCCACACATGGGAGCGGACTTGAGGCTGCAACAGAGGGTGATGTACATATTTCCAGATTGTTTTTTGGGTCTCAATGGAATAAGGGATGTCCATCATGTCCAGGTAGTCCACCCTGGATAGGACATGGGGCCGAATGGGGATCACGCCATCATGGATGGGTAGCCCTTGTACCTCTTGTGTGAACTGAGGAGAGGGGCGGCCTCTTTGGGTTGTATGTCCGCTAATACGAATTCTCCTCTCTGCGCTCCACATGGAGAGTAGGATTCGTTTGTAGTGGGTTTTATCCCGTGAAGACCTGTGGCCGATGTGTGTGATGCGAGGTATTTCATCAGGGAGTGGGGGTTAAATGGATTGTTGAGGCCCAAGGCTCAGGAGAAGTTGGAGTGGGCTGCGCGGGACCAGTGTTGGGATGGGAGTGTAGGAGTGGTGATAGCCGCGATCCAGGTGCCCAGGATCTTGGCAGCATGGGCTTTGAAGTCAAGCAGGCCCATGCCACCAAGATGATGAGGGCCAAACATGACCTCTAGCCGCACTGGTGGAGGGCGGCCTGACCAAAGCCATCCTTGCAGCAAGGCATACAAGGATTTGAAGAAGCTTGGGGAGAAGGGGATGGCGTGGGCTCCGAACCAGACTTTGGATAGGAGCATAGAGTTGGCTAAAACAACCCTGCCAGTAAGGGAAGTAGGGTGGGCTCTGAGAGAGGCGATTCGCTTCATCACGTTGTCCAGAATATGGCACTCCATTACTGCTGACGCGTATCCGCCTGCCTCCATCCACACGCCCAGATGGCGCACTGGTCCTGTGGTAGGACGTGGCATGAAGGGGAGCACCAGTGGAGCGGTGTGTGTTGAGTTAGTAAGGTGTGGACATGGGCGAGCAGATGGGCCAGGTTGGGAACTAATTGCTGGGGCCCAGCAGTTCTGAAACTGACCAAGGAGGATGATTTTGGTTTTGGAGGCGTTCAGTGCCGCGTTGCTTACCCGGGAATATTCCTGGATGAGAGCTTCAAGTGCGCATGCATCTTGATTATTAGACACCCCAACTACACAATCATCTGCGAACGCCAATATCTTGACTGGGGCTTGGCCTGGCACATGGACCCCAGTGAGTTGGGCATTCACATTTCGCAGTAGTGGGTCAAGGCTGAAGTTGTATAAGACTGGGCTAAGTGGGTCCCCTTGTCATAAGTCTTTGAGGGCGGACTACTTCCGTTAGGAAGCCAGGGCCATGCACTGCCATTGTTGCAGATTCCGTGAGCAGCATCACCCAGTTGATAAAGCGAGGGGGTAGGCGGAATTGATGGAGGCAGGCCCTTAGGTATTCCCAGTTTACTCTGTCATAGGCCTTTTGTTGGTCCAAGAATACAAGTGCCCCAGAGGCTGTGGACTGACAAACATTAGCCACAGAGTGCACATTATCCCAAATCGACCTTCTGGGGATGAAACTGAATTGTTCTGGGGAGATGGTGGCAGATGCTACAGTCCCTAAACGGTTAGCCATAATTTTTGTTAAAATTTTGGTGTCTGTGTTTGTTAAAGAAATGGGGCGCTAGTTGACTAAGTCAAGCTTATCCCCTTTCTTGAAGAGTTTGACAGTATAGCCTCATGTCCTCCTGGTAGGAGGCGCGTTTCCAACAGGCTTTGATTAAGTGAGGCAAGCAGAAGTGGGGATATATATTTGAAATATTTTTTGTAGAACTCATATGGAATGCCATCTGGGCCTGGGCATTTTTGGTTTGGCGCACCACGAATGGCTGTCCATAATTTTTTCGGAGTAATTAAATTCATTATTTTTGGTTATTGGAAAATGGTGCAGATATGAGCTCGTCAAGAAATTCTGCCACTTCGGCCAGCTGAATTGGTTCAGCTCGGTACAACTCAGAGTAATATTTTTGCATTTTGATTGCCACTTCAGCCAGTGTATCCACAATAGAATTATCCAATCTTCGCATCTGTGTGCAGGCCACGCTCTGGCGTGGTGCAAAAAAGTTTTTAAAGAAATATGCGGTGCACTTGTCACCTTTTGTGATGTGTGTGGCCCTGTATTGAACACAAACCCAATGTTTGTGTTGCCTTTTGAGTGCGTTGAGGTGGGCGGCTGCCTCCACCCACTTCCGGCCCCATGCAGGGCTGTATCCTGTAGCTGTAATGTTGGACTCCAAGTGTGCCAATTCTGCCAGAGCGCACGAGATAACTGCCAATGTGGCTCATGAGCATCTGAAGGAGAGATGGTGAGAGTGGTGGATGGTGTCCTCTTTGAAAGTTGCCCATGTGGAAATGGGGTCCGTGCAAAACGGTGCAACAAACTTTTTTGCTAAAGTTGCCTCTTCCACCCATGTGGAAAATCCTGGTGACGCGAGCTCAGGGGGGGGCAGATTTTGTACCAATGTGGGGCCTTAGCAACTGTGACAGGTAGGTGGTAGGTTATCAAGACCAGTCGGTGGTCAGAGAATTCCATTTTCATTGTTTTGAAGTGGGAGATGTGGGGTTGGAATTTCGGCGGCATTAGAATAAGGTGATGCGGGTCATGGACCTTAATTGGCTGTTGTGGATGTGGGGACGCGTCATGTTTTTGAGCAGCGGGGCATGTCACGGCAGCGCATCCATTAACCCAAGGGTGGCCTTTAGAATGCATAGTTCTACGTGACCCTGTGGGGCATGGGGTGAGGGAGGCCACTGGTCTGTTGGTGAGGTTAGCCAACAGTTCATGTCGCTGACTAGGAAAGAATCAGGGGGTAGCGGGAGGGATTTGACCAATGAGAAAAATTCCTGACGCTCATGTGCACCATTTGGGGCATAGATGTTGACGATTGCATGCACTACATCAGCCCACGAGAAGGTGACGACGAGCACTTGGCCATTTAGGAATGTTTCTGAGGATACAAATTTGAAAAAATTATTTTTCCAAATTAGCACCCTACAGTGCTTCGACCAAAAGGATAGGGATGGGAGGAGCTTTTTTTCCAAGTTTCCTCAGAACCTCATGGACAGTGGGATTCCTGGATGGCCAGGATATTCACAGGTAAATTGTGTTGTAAAAAACTCAGTTTCCTAGCCTGGGATGGGGAGGCCTTGAGTCCAGCGATATTTAATGTCCCTAAAGTGAAGGATTCCCCCATTGCACCTTAGGTGCAAGGGAGTGGGCCCCAGACCCACCAGCCTCTTCTAGGTCCCCACGGGCTTTTACAGCAGTGTGGGTGTTAGCAGCAACGCTATTGGAGTTTTTGTTGATTTTTGTGGAAAGAGTCGCGTTGGCTTTGGCCTTAGCTTTTTGTTTTCTGGACGTCAGACAAATTTTTTGCGGTGCGGATGAGTTCAGTGCACCATTGAGCAGGTCAAAAAATGTTTTTCAGTTGGGATAGGTCCCAAGTTGGTTTCAACTGGAGCTTGGGTGCAACAATTGGGTGAGATTGAGTCTCACATCAGATCCTCAGATTGAGTGGCCCGCTTGGCATAGGCTTCCCAATCTGATTGGTTGATGGATTCCCAAGTTGCTTCTACCGCGAAGGTTTCCATGTCCTCCTGGCATTGTGAGTGTGGGATAGCGGTGGTGGCCTTGGCCATTTCCTTGGCCGCGGCCCTATGGGCCTGCTTGGCCTTCTTCCATTCTTGCGGGGAGATAGGCTTTACCAATAGGTAGCAGCCTTGTGCTCCCCACGGGAAAGCCTTCTTGGTGCTTGCAGTTAATTTGTAGTGCGCCTCTCCGTTGGCCATGGCCACCAAGGGGTGCTCTTGGAATGTGATGCCCTCCTTGATGGGGCATGCATGCACCTTATGGCCAAATGCGTCACAGTGGGTGCAAATGGGGGCGCGCTGTCCACGGTCACCTGGAATGGGTGGGTGGTATGCCCTGCGATAGCAATAAAAGTTGAGTGCGGGATCTGGGTTAGGTCCTTCATGATCTCCTCAGTTGGGATCAGAACTGCGATGGCTTTGCCGGTGCACAGGTGTGGCATCAGCATGAAGCGTTGCATTTTAAAAGATTGTATTTCGCCATATATGGTGAGACCATCTTTCAGGTGTTGTTCCAAAGTGTCACGTTTTACTGTAGTAGGCAAAAAGTCAAACGCGAGGAAATTTGGTTTGATTTTGTCCATCTGGTGCATTTGGTTTTGACGACCCGTTGCCCTTCAGGGAGGTCGACCACTATGTGCACCGCTGCAGCCTCGTCTGCTGCTTTTTTGCTTTCAAAACCTAGGTCCAGCCAACCGCGTGACATGGAGTGAGTTGCAACATACACCGCGGTCAAGAAAATTTTGTGTACATCTTCACAAAATTTTTCCCATAAGGCCATTTTTTGGATGTCTAGATACACGTGGACTCTGAATTCCACCAATGAAAGTGGTTGGGAGTGTGGCGTGTTGATGTACTGGTTGCATCGTGCTTGCCATGTGAGTATCTCCGGGGAAATCATGACCGCCAGTTTTTTAAAATTTTTGTCTATTCCACCAAATTCTCTGGGGCGTTTTTGAACGTTGGAGGCCGCGGGCCTTCCACCTGCTCCTCTTACCTTGCTTGCCCAACTGCTCCCTGACATGGGCGCAGACTAATCTCCTCTGTGAGATTATCAAACTAGATTCAGTCTTGAATTGAATAAGTTGCCAAAGTGTTTGCAATGAGAAAGAAAAGTTGGTTTTTATTTATTAGATATTTATTATTCAACAGGTTATTGATTGAACATGAGAGCATTTGCAGTAGACTTAATAGTTTACATTTGGTCATCACTACAGGCGGTAGTTGAGTGACCAATTCTTGAAAGTTTACACATAATTAAAAAACTAGTTTTAAGCCATCATATTCACAGCATTATTTACTTGATCCATCAAGATAAGAGCTGAAACCTTCAAGGCTATATAATAAATGGTTTCTTTCTGCTAATAAAAACAAGAGAAGCGATTATATGGAGGTGAAGTTGCTTTATAAAAATTGTGCTAATAGGCAATTTAACTGCTTAATTGACATTTTTAAACTTAACTTACTTATTGCAAAACTATTTATGTTTAAATGAAAAAAATAAATACTGGACTTTCAAGTTACCATACCCATATACCATTAATTGGCTTATTAGTTTGTTGGCCATTAATTTTGGGATCTAATAAAAATGGTAAGTTGTCAAAATATGAGGTGTATTATTGCTAATTTTTGTTTTTGGCTCATTGACAAAGCGTTTTTAACTTGGTTGATTACATTGGGGATTCGCACCAATGATTTTTTATTAAGTTAATTGACATCAAGGTTATGCTTAATTTGCTTTATACTAACAAAATATGAAAGAAATGTTTCAACCATGCATAACCTGTATTATGATACCAGACTGTTCACTTAGAAAGCCAGCGCCCCTAAATTCGCTTTCTCTCAAACTATGTAACCTCAGACATCAAGACAAACTCCTGAAAATCAGACGGAGGCTTGGTAACCATCTGCTCCCAGCACCATTCCATTTAACAAGTAAAACTTACCCTCAAACTAATTACCTAGTTTAATTCCAATAAGATCTCAAAGACTTATTGACAGAAATTTCTGATTTAGTGAATTAATTGATTTAACTTTTCTTCCTCTCAAAGATCTTTTATTACCAGAGATAATTTCTAGTCCCCACTCATTATTATGTCTCAAACTTTATGACAAACCTTTCTGAAGTGACCATCAATGCACTAATGAAGTGGCTTCTATGCAAGAATAACATAATAACCACAAAGACGTTGCTATTATAGTGTAATGCTATTAAAGGGTCTATCTCCTCTACCCAACAACCCACCTGTATTTGCCCTTCAAGTATGTATGGCTTCATTAAAATGCACCAAAAGCTAACTCTGTCTTTAATATTGTGTTAGGAAGCTCAAGTCCCAAATTCAAAAATCACCATATCAAAAATGCTACCTTTGTCAAGATCCCTGATGCCAAAAAGTGTGTGAAATTGACCTTGCAGTTTATATTGATGGCGTTAATCATGCGCGCCTTTTCTTTACTCACCCTTAGGTGATCTTGAAACACATGCTGCAGATGCCTCACACCATCGTTCTCCACATTGACTCAAGCCTTACTATATGGGACAAAGCCAAAGAAAGCCTCCTGATCACCACCCACATTATTATAATTGGATAGTAGTTTGCCAATGCCTAACTGGTTGGTCTTGATCCCTTTTTGCTTTGATTCTGTCTTGCTTGCTTTGGTGTTTCAGCCCATTATTTTTAACTTTATTTTTCATTTTCATTTTCATGTTTCATTTTTATTTATTTTTTATTTTTATTTTTGTATGTTTAGCTTAGCTTAGTTCTGCTTGCTATTGAGCAATTGGTAAGACTTTCTAGTCGTTGGCTTACCTCAAAATAAGTTAATTAAATTTTAAATGAATATGTTTAATTTCTCCATCTAGTACTAAAAAAATATGTTTAATTTCTTAGGGATGATGTAGATAGGTTAAGAGTTTTATAAAAAAATCTTAAAAACTAAACAATTTAAAACTTGCAGACATTGAATTAAAAATTAAAATGACAATACTATAGAACTTTATTAAAAAATAAACTATAATGATAAACATGTTTATTTAATGTAAGCTGATCTCTGAGAATAAATGGCTCAACAAAATGAGAAATATAGAAAGTACTTTCAGTCTTCAAAAATCAGAGTTATAATATTATTGTAACATTTAGAAAAAATAGGGAGGGTATGAGAGATTGCGCACTGAGAAGATACCAAATAAATAACAATTTAAGGCAGACAATATGGAATTAGCTTATTGGCAGGGTGGGGATAAATATTAGAGATCAAAGATTATAAGATATGTTAATTATTTTTATAAAACAATTTACAAGATAAGTTCATCCTTTATATATAGAATTGTAATCTCAATTTGGTATACTGAGGTGTAATAGGCTTTTCATTTAATTTTGATGTGAATGTTCCTTTCTATGGTCAATTTTTACTTCATATTGCTTTATATCTTCCTATAAATTCATCTACATATGATTCTGTAAATTCAGGAGTATGTTTGATATTAAAAACTCTAAGGTAGCTCTTATGTTGTATTATGCATGGCAATAAATATATGATTTCTCTAGAGTTTCTGCTACTGCAATTTTTGATATGAAAAATATATATAGCTTTAGGTTATGTTTAGATTTATGGGTCTATGGTTAATTGTTTTGCAAAAAAGCTTTAGAAAGTCAATCGTTTATTGACAGGCCTATAGAATGATCTAAAATTTCAGTTTCATTTTAAATCTCTCATTTCTTATTATTAGGGAGAGTTTTCCAGAAAAGAAAAGGGATTAATTGGCTGGAGAAATTGACTACAATTCTTTTCTGGGTCCATCTAACATTAGTCAATGCACTGGAGGTTTAGGTAATGTAACCTGGGTATATTCTATGGGATACAGTTTGACTGGGAACTATGCCTCTTGAACGTGATTTTGATTTAATGGGACAGTGGGTAGTAATGGAGCTCAAGAGTATCACAAGCAGGGGATTGGCACTGGTTGCCATGGGGGAGCGCAATCATGACTTTGAGTTGTCAAGCTCAAAATAGCACAATAAGTTACCAGCCATTCTTGAATTTAGCCCAGAATGGGTAATTAAGTGATTCAGTAATTGTGCATGAGTAAAAAGGACACCTTTATGATAACAGAATGTGGGGAAAAGATTTAATGGCCTGCGGGATAACCAGGTGGTCTGCCTATAAATTAAAAGAACATTAAAACTGGTTTTTATAATAAGATAAACCACGTATAAGTTATCTTATATAAGCGGTCATTTGAGGTGGTCAATTAGGTTAAAAAGTTTTATTAACATGATGATATTAGTTGGCAAAAAGGTACTTTATTAATAACAGAAGTTTTATACAGTCTAAAAGGTTTTAATTTTCTGCAGCATCATATATAAACAAATCATAGTTGAAGTAGCCATTTGATAAGAAAAAATCTATAGTTTTGCAGGTACAAATTTTATTCAAAGATAGTATTAAAATTTTGTTAGCCGTAAAAGGAAAAACTAAATAATACATTAAGAATCAGCATAAGCGATTTTAACGTGAGTGCAACTTTTAATGTAATAATTAGGCTGGGTGCAAGCATGATGTAAGGTGAGGTCATTGGGGGTAAATTCTATAAACCTATAATGGTAGCTTACCAAAGTTAAACGGGAGAGATTTTATATGCTGAGCACTACACTATCTAAGGATGAGGTCCAGCGCCCTACAAATGCTTTAAGAGGCAATGGAGCAAACATTTCTTTATAAGCTAAATATATAAAGGTTAAGATCAAGATACTCATTGATCATAATTGATGTTGTGTATTTCTCTTTTCATTTGTAGAACTAAAAATAAATTTTATATTTACAAGAGCTTATAACATGGACATTAAGAGTCCAAATTTTTACTATAAATGTTATGTTAAAACTTCAAGAGCTTGCCACTCAACTTCTTCTTCTAGAATGCATACCAATTAACTTTTCTCTCTCGTTGCAATCACTTTTGCAACTTATTCGATTCAAGTCTGACTCTAGTTTGATAATCTCACAGAGGAGATTAGTTTGCACCCATGTCAGGGAGCAGTTGGACACATAAGGTAAAAGGCACAGGTGGTAGGCCTGCGACTTCCAATGTTTGCAAACGCCCCATAGAAACTGTCAGATTAGATAAAAATAAAATACTGGCGGTTACTAGTTCCCCAGAAATCCTCACTTGTCAGGCGCAATGTAACCAATCCATCAACACGCTGCACTCTCAACTACTATTGTTGGTGGAATGCGGAGTCTGAGTGTTCCTGGATATTCAGCAAACAGCGTTGTGGGAAAAATTTTGTGGGGATGTGCATTTTCATTTCCCAACTGCGGTGTACATTGCACCTCACTCCATGTCATGTGGTTGGCTGGATCTCAGTTTAAAAACAAGGAGGCAGCAGATGAAGCTGCTTTGGTGCAAGTTGTTATTGACCTCCCCAAAGGGCAGCACGTCACCAAAACTAAATGCACCAGATGGACAAAATCCAACCAAATTTTCCTCACGTTCAACTTTTTGCCCACTATGGTCAAGCGTGCCATTTCTGGAGCAGCACCTGAAAGCTGGTCTCACCATATATGGCGAAATACAATCCTTCAAGATGTGACACTTTACACTGATGCCACACCTGTGCACTGGCAAAGCCATTGCAGTTCTGACCCCAACCAAGGAGATTGCAAAAGACCCAACCCAGATCCTGCACTCCACTTTTATTAATATTGAGGGGCATACCACCCACCCTTTATGGGTAACTGTGGACAGCGCACCCCCCATCTGCACCCACTGTGATGCATCCAGCCATAAGGCACACGCATGCCCCACCAAGGAGGGCATCACATTCCAAGAGCACCCCTCAGCAGCCATGACCAACAGGAGGCTCACTATGAACCAACCACCAGTACCAAAGAGGCCTTCCCGTGGGGAGCACAAGGCTGCTACTTACTAGTAAAGCCTGTCTCCCCTCAAGAGTGAAAGAAGGCCAAATAGGCCCACAGGGCCGCAGCTTAGGAAGCGGCCAAGGTCGCCTCCGCTATCCCACACTCCCAACGGCAGGAGGACATTGAAACCTTCATGGCAGAAGCAACTCGGGAATCCCTCAACCAATCAAATTGGGATGCCCAAGCCAATTGGGCCACCCAATATGAGGATCTGATAGGCGACTTGATCTCACCCAACCTTTGCGCCCAAGCCCCAATTGGAACCAATTTGGTCTCCAACCTATCTGAAAATTTTTTTTGACCCAAACGTTGGTGCACTGAACTTGACCACACCACAAAAAATTCATTTTGACAGCGGGGAAACCAAAAGTGAAGTCTTAAGCCAACGCGAACCTGTCTGCTAAAATTAACAAATCTTCCAATAGCATTGCTGCAAACACCTGCACCACTGTGAAGGCCCATGGGGATCCAGAGGAGGCTGGTGGGCCTGGGTGCCCAACCCTTGCACCTAAGGTGTGAAGGGGGAGCCTTCACTTTAGGGATGTTGAACATCGCCAGACTCAAGGCCTTGCCATCCTGGGCTAGGAAAATGAGTTTTTTACAAAAAAATATACCCCGTTGACATTCTGGCCATCCAGGAGTCCCACTGTCCATGAGGTTCTGAGGACGCTTGGAAAACCATGCTCCTCCCTTCCCTTTCCTTCTGGTCTGAGCACAATGGGGTGCTTGTTTGGAAAAACAATTCTTAAATTTTCATCATCTGAATCCTTCCTCGATGGCTGAGTCCTTGTTGTCACATTTTTGTGGGCCGATGTGACACATGCTATCATCAACATTTATGCCCCAACCTGTGCACGAGAGTGTCAAGAATTTTTCTCGTTGGTCAAATCCCTTCCATTACCCCCTGACCCTTTTGTAGTTGGCGACATGAACTGTTGGTTAAACACATCCACGGACTACCGGCCTTCCTCATCCCACACCCCCCAGGGTCACGTAGAACTTCGCGTTCTAAAGGCCACCCTTGGGTTGTTTGACACGCTGCTGCGGCAAGCTCCAATGCTTGAGAACATGACGCGTCCCCACATCCACAACAGCCAGTTAAGGTCCATGTCCTACATTGACCTTATCCTCGCACCAGTGCAATTTCAATCCCATATTTCCCACTTCCACACATCAAAAATCAATTTCTCCAATCACTGGTTGGTCTTGATAACCTACCACCTACCCATCACAGTGGCTAGGGCTCTGCATTGGTTCAAACTCTTCACCCACCTAAACTCACATTGACAGGATTTTCCACATGGGGTGGAATCTGTGACTTTGACAAAAGTGTTTATTACACCATTTTGTGTGGACCCAATTTCCACATGGTCAGCCTTCAAAGCGGATACCATCCACCACGCTCACCACATCTCCTCCCAACGCTCACAAGCTGCCTCAGCCATCATCTCGCGCGCTCTGGCAGAGTTGGCACACCTGGGGTCCAACATCCCAGCCACGGGATACAGCCCTGCTTGGGGCCAGAAGTGGGCAGAAGCAGCTGCCCACCTCACCGTTCTTGAAAGGCAACACAAACATCAGGTATGTGTTCAGTACAGGGCCAAACACATTACAGAGGGTGGCACGTGCTCCACTTATTTTTTAAAAAAATTCTTTGCACCACTCCAGAGCGTGGCCTGCACACAGGTGCGGAGGTCAGATGATCCATCGCAGATACGCTGGCTGAAGTGGTGATCAAAATTCAAAAGTATTACTACAAGTTGTATTAATCTGATCCAATTCCACTGGCTGAAATGTCAAAATTTCTCAATAGCACTCACCTCCGCACTGTTTCCTGATACCCAGAGTTGATGAATTTGATTACTCCAGATGAACTCTGGTCCGCTGTCCGCGGTGCACCAAACTGGAAATGCCCATGCCCTGATGGCATTCCATATGAGTTCTATAAGAAGTACTTCAAATATCTATCCCCACAGCTGCTTGCCTCCCTTAACCAGAGCCTTCTGGATATGCGCCTTCTACCAGGAGGGCAAGAGGCCTTCACCATTACACTCTTCAAGAAGGGGATAAGCTAAATCTAGCCAACTGGCGCCCCATTTCTCTAACTAGCATGGACACCAAAATTTTAACTAAAATCATGGCTAACCGTCTAGGGATTGTAGCCTCAGCCACCATCTCCCCAGAACAATTTGGTTTCATACCCAGAAGGTCGATTTAAGACAATGTGCACTCTGTGGCTAACGTATGCCAGTCCACAGCCTCTGGGGCACTAGTATTCTTGGACCAACAGAAGGCCTATGATAGAGTTAACTGGGAATACCTCAGGGCCTGCCTCCACCAATTACGCTTACCCCCTTGCTTCATCAGCTGGGTGATGATACTTACGGAATCTACAACAATGGCAGTGCGTGGCCTTGGCTTCCTCACGGAAGTAGTCCGCCCTCAAAGGGGCCTACGCCAAGGGGACCCACTTAGCCCACTATTATATAACTTCAGCCTTGACCCGCTACTTCAAAACGTGAATGCTCGCCTCACTGGGGTCCATGTACCAGGACAAGCCCCTGTCAAGATGATGGCGTTTGCAGATGATTGTGTGGTTGGGGTGTCTAATAATCAAGATGCATGCGCGCTTGAAGCCCTCATCCAGGCTTATTCCCGGGTAAGTAATGCTGCACTGAACGCCTCCAAAACCAAAATCATCCTCCTTGGTCACTATTAAACCTGCTGGGCCCCAGCGACCTGTGTCCAGCCTAACCCATCTGCTCGCACACATGCTCGCCTTCCCTGCCCTTTCCACACCGCCCCACTTGTGCTCCCCTTTGTGCCACGCCCTACCATTGGGCCTGTCCGCCATCTGGGGGTGTGGGTGGAGGCAGGCGGGTATGCCTCAGCAGTAATGGAAAGTCATATTCTAGACAACATGACGAAGTTCATCGCCTCCCTCAGAGCCCACCCTACCTCCCTTACTGGCAGGGTTTTTTTAGCCAACTCTATGCTCCTCTCAAAAAGTCTGGTTTGGAGCCCACGCCATCGCCTTCTCCCCAGGTTTTTTTAAATCTATGTATGCCCTTCTGCAAGGGTGGCTTTGGTCAGGCTGCCCACCGCCAGTGTGGCTTGAGTTCATGTTTGGCCCTAGTCGTCGTGGTGGCATGGGCCTGCTCAACTTTAAAGCCCATGCTGCCAAGATCCTGGGAACCTGGATTGCGGCTGTCACCACCCCTACACTCCCCTCCCAACACTGATCCCGTGCATCCCGCTCCAACTTCTCCCGCGCCTTGGGCCTTAACAATCCATCAAACCCTCACTCCTTGATGAAATATCTGGCTTCCCACCCATCAGCCACAGGTCCTCATGGTACTAAGCCCCACTTCAAACGAATCCCTCTCTCCATGCAGAGCGCTGAGTGGAGAATCCATATTTGTGGGCACACAGCCCAGAGAGGCCGCCCCTCTCCTCGGTTCACACAGGAGGTACAGGGGCTACCCATTCAAGATGGCTTGATCCCCACACGGCCCCATGTCCTATCCAGAGAGGATTACCCAGACATGATGGGCATCCCTATTCCCTTGAGACCCAGAAGACTAATTGGAAATATGCACACCACCCTCTGTTGCTGCATCATATCCGCTCCCATGTGTGGCGCTGCCTGAGGTGGGTGTACCATACAGCTGAGCGCTCTAACACTTTACACTCATCCTGAATCGTGTGTGGCCAGTATGTAACGCTTTTCCACCGCCTGGAGAAGTGCCCTACCTCTGAAGCGATATGGCGCAAAGTTCAACGTCTGCTTGGCCAGGATCAGGCACATCGCTTCAGCCTGTCAAGGGATATGTTTGCTATATACATGGTATCCCCTCTTCCACCCTCCCACCGTGCTCTGGTGGTCGCAATCCCCATGTGGACTATCCACACAATTGTCTTGGATGCCATCGCAGGCTCCACCCCCACCCCCAGAAGCTGTCCACAGATTCTGGTCCCATTTGATGGACCACTTTTAAGAGTGGATGTTTGGGTACCTCCCACCGCGTCGCCGTCAGTTGGTCTCCACCTGGTTCCCAGTCTGGTTCATCAACTCGGACCCCTTCTTCCACGCATGTTCAATTGTGGTTATGGTCCCTTTACACGTTCCCCCCTCCTCCCCATAGTGGCGTTCCCGCTGGCAACAGGAGATAGCATCGCTTCTCTGGGGTGCCTTCCCTGTTACTGAGTTTCATTTTTCTTTCATTTTTCCTTTCAGAAGTGCCATCCCCTGGTCGGCCTTCTCCACAATAAATTTAAAAATTTAGAATGCGTACCAATTGTAAAAGCCAGGATTTTATTCCTCTTTTTTGAATACACTTGCTTTGGCTCCCTTTTTCAACTGCTCAAATTTCTTGTATGCGAGTTGTTCAAACCTGTTTATGGTAATAGATTATAATGTGAAATAGTAGCATCAAGACTATTTCTAGTTGAACGAGAGATAAAATAGTGATTAGGTACAATGCCACCCTGGTGCTTGTCCTAATATAGAAATCTTCTAATTGGTAGGGGCTTCTTCCCTATTCAATCTGATAGAACTTTACCTTAGTTAAGTTTCAAAGGTTCTTCTTTTCTCTTATTAGGCCAAGTCCACATAGAGCAACAATAATATAGAAAAACGATCCTCTTGTCCTTCTTTCTCTAATCACAAGTGCAAACACTCTAAATTATAAACGAAAGTTAATTATATTTCAATTAGAGCTAATTTGATCTCTGCTAAGTTAAAAAAGCCAAGGGGAAAAAGTAAAAACTCTTTGGTTGGCATCCCAATTGGGAATGGAAGCTGTTGCCAATAGTAAACTCTTCAGGATCATGCAAAACGATGATCTTCCTTGTTATATATAATCAGATTTTATTCCCTCATTAACTGTGACCTCTTCTTATTTGAAACAAGAACGTTTCCTAACATCTTTTCCCAGTCACAATTAAATTTACCCTTATCTGGTAACAACCTGCATAGGTAATGGGTCTCTTACCCATAGATAGCAGATTGCATTATGTGAAAAAGTAACTCAATTGTTGCTTTTATGACTGGCGGCATTACTCGCCAGCAACTCATAAACCCCTTAGCCAAATGTTAACTAAACTGAATGACTTCTACAAGTCAATTAAATTATTGATAATAAAATGACCCTCTAATCACGTGATTACATTCAGGAAATATCCCCAGCAAAGAATCCATCAATCCAGAAGATTGTAATCTGGCAAATTAATAGTATTTATCATTAAAAATTTCTCCAAACAATAGTTATTATATAAGCAATCATTAACTTCCACATTTAATAGCGGGATAGATCCTCTAGTGGACCAGCTGATTAATTGAATTTGATGAAGCTGAGTAATTTAGTCAAAAACTCAACACATCTCCCACTTGACCAGACTACCCAGTGATGAAGATTTTCTGGGGACATAAGCCACATGGAACCTGAATGAGTCTACACCATGGTTTAAATTAAGAGTATTCTTGGTCCATCTCCAATCCTTGCTTGATTCATATTGGCTTAGTCCTTCTTCTTTGCGCATTTCCATTCCACATCCTCCTCTCTATTGCCTCCGCAGAGCAAAGTTTACATGGCCACATGTAATATCAGCCTAGTTTGGGTGTTTCCAATAAAAAAGTTTGGAAAGCCTGTTACCCCAAAGGTTGGGGTTATATGAAACCCCGTCATTTAAAAAACCATGAGGTGACTTCCTAATTTATTGTTACCTTTTTTTCCCACAGGCTGGGCTTTATTTTTTATTGGACTAAACCCATAATATCTAGTTTCAACCCGTTCTGATTCTACTGATGTGCGTTGCTTCTTTCAGTGCCTTGGGACTACTCACAGTATACACATTTTCAACATGAGCTTGTCCTATCAATAACATAAGAAAACATCACTAGATGCTTTTTGATAATGATAAATAAAAAGCAAATTTTATTATATATATTTTATATCTTTACATTTTTATATATTTCTAATGGTTATCTTATTTTCTATTAAATTTTTGGTATTTTTTTTATGTTATTTTTTGCAATGAGGTTAAACCTATTATTATGGTTCAGGGGTCCATCAATTCATTTACCCTTCTCTGGTTCAGCGGTTCACTTTTTGAACTTAACCAGATATTATGGCTCAGATATCTATTTATAAACTTGACCATCTATCACTATTAAGCAGCCTCCACTTGCAACTTGACCAACACTAGGACCTGACCTATTTTTTCTAGGTGCATTAGTCCTTCAGGAACATTGCACTTATTGCTCCTCTATATCAAATACTTGATATTTTGTGTATGGACTAAGTTCACTACTTTCCCATCCATGATGTTCTTAATCATGTAGGCATCAGTCACCATCTTATTGATCACTTCAAATAGAACTGGCCACAAATCATCAAGCCTATTTTTTAAATAAAACCACAGATGTCACAATAGGCTATTCTATCACCACATGGTACTCATGCATCACTGGTCAGTTCTTGTCATTCGTTGACTTTGGTTTTATCCTTTTCCTTGAGGTCATATCAAATGCTTGCAATTACAGTTTAATCATCCCATTGGTTAGTTAGTACATGTCCTGATTGGTACTCATCCCCGTGGATGGCTCTACTGCAGAATAAAAAATTAGTGGCAAGACTACCCTTCTTTCATAAAGTAATTTAAACAGCTTTTTCTTGTCACAATGTGATGACTTATATTATAGATGAAGGTAACCAAACCCAGGTAAGTATCCCAAGCATATGTTTTCCTGCAACCAATTTTCTCAGCATTGCAGCCA
This sequence comes from Massospora cicadina, assembly GCA_022478985.1. NCBI lineage: Eukaryota > Fungi > Entomophthoromycota > Entomophthoromycetes > Entomophthorales > Entomophthoraceae > Massospora > Massospora cicadina. Next base: position 182,826 of record JAKSZP010005313.1, on the reverse strand, counting down.
ACGTTCTGTTAACTATTTCCACCATTCCGTTCATTTCTGGTCTGTATGGAACTGATACTACTCCTCTGATTCCCATCAATTCAATGAGCCTTGGGATAACATGAGAGGTAAAGTTGGTATCATTGTCAATCAAAATCAATTAAGGGTATCCATTCCTATAAAACACTTGATCCAAAATGAACTTTGCTGTGCTCACAGCATTCACTTCAGGTCAAGGCTTTGGTTTTGACCCATCTAGTTAGATGGTCTATGGCCACTATGATATATTTCGCGCCTCCTCTGCTTATACTCACGGGTCCCATCACGTCTATTGACATAGTGTGTCATCTAAATCCAGGGCTAATTATCCTGTATTTTTTTACACTCTTATGAGGCTTGTGGAGTTGGCATTTCAAACAAAAGGCTAGGTATTTGGCAACATCATAATTAACCAATTTAAAGTAGTGGTACAGGTGAATAAGGTCCATAGTCTTCCTTAGGATACCATGGGTAATGACTTTGTGTGTGGCTCAATTTATTTCCACTTGTTCTGAAAGCTTTGAAAATAAGAAATCGTTTTTTGTCAACTGCCTTGAATAATTTCTATTTCTTATCTCAGTGTTATTCATTGCTTTCTTGAGCGCACCATGAATCTATCAGGGTTTGTCCTCAACGTTGCCCTTGATCATCTTTTAAAATAATTCGTCTGCTTGATGATGGAAAAAATGGACTAAAGGCAATTTTAATAGTACATCAGCATTTTGATGCACAGCTCCAGCCCGATGTAATATCTCACAACCATAAGCTTGCAATTTTAAAGGCCATTGGGCCAGTCGCCCTCTGGTATATTTAAGTTATAGATCCAGTGCAAGGATGAGAGGTCCGTCACTACTTTGGAGTACGTTCCATGGATTAGACTCATAATTACTTGCATGCATAGATCAACATGAGGCATTGACACTCCATTACAGTAAATTTCCTCTCTGTTGGCATAAGTGTTTTTCTCACATAGGCCACCGGATGCTCATCCCTGTATTTATCCATTTGGCTCAAAAGGGCTTCAATTGCCATCAATGATGCATTGATTTAGATAATAAATTCCTGATAAAAATTTGGGTACTTCAAGACATGACTGGTTATTAGATATTGGTTTAATTTAACAAAAGACTCTTGGGATTCTTTATTCCACATGAATCCTCTTTTAAGATCCTTTAACAAATAGAATAAAAGCTCCGCAATTTTTGGAAATCCTTTATGAATTAGCAATAGTAGCATACTATCCTAAGTTGTACTTGTATATCCTGAACGTTTGTTGGGATCAACATCCATTTGATTAGCATAATCTTCTGCTTCTGGGGTTGGAGCCCTCTAGAATTGATCACAAACACCAAGTACTCAAGCTACTTCTTGAAGATATGGTACTTCTCTGGATTGATCTTTAAGTTTGCCATCGCCAAGTGCTTGAAAACCTCTTTTAAGTGCTCCAAATGGTCCATGAAGGTCCTGCTAGATACGTTTATATAATCCAGATATACTAAGACACCGGATACTTCATATCACTAAAGATAGAGTCCATTGCTCTTTGTAAGGTGGCCAATGTGTTACGCAATCTCTGGGGCATTTAAGATAACATAAGAGTTTCTGTGTGGTAATGATCACATATTTTTCTTTGTCCTGTTTAGGAAAATCAATCTTCAATACTAAAATCAAGTCCATCATCAAAAATTATTTGACGTTCCATAAGCGATTGAGCATGTAGTCAATTCTTTGCAGTGGATACAAATCCTCCTTACTGATTATGTTCAGTTGGCAACAATTAATCACCACTCAATTTGATCTGCCCTTATTTTTACTACAAGGATTGAACTCGCCCATGAACTCAACAACATTAGGATGAGGAGCCCATGCTTGACAAGATTGCTGATCTCTTCGCTGACTGCAGCTTCAGCAGCTCTAGACCTTCAAACAGGTCTCACCCATATTGGCAAATTATTCCTCTGTGTCAATCTTATATATCACGTTCTTCATGAATCCCAGGTTTTAGTCATCTTGGGCGGATATATCTCAGAACTTCTCGAGTAGTCAGAATACTTATTCTTGGTGCTGTTTGGTCAATTTGGCTAGCTGCTCTTGATCTACTAAGACATCGACACTTTTGGCAGTATCTGCCAGCAATACTATTGCGTTAGCCTTCTGAAATCAGGAAATTTTCTGATCTCTGCCATTAGGATTAAATGTAGAAATGCAACGACTTGATTTTTCACAATCTTTTCGCTTTCATTCACAGATTATCCAGTAGCACGTTGATTTCTCTATGTCTCAGAATTATTATCTCTGGCAACCTATGGTTTAATTATTGATTTCCTCCATAGGCCAACGACTTCTACATATATGTTTTGGAATTTTAAGCATTAACCCTGTGCTGGCGATTATTTACACCCAGGCAGTAAAGTTTTAAGTGTTTTCATTCTCAAGGAGATCCAACAATTGTCCAGGATCACCTTATGAATTTCTCTCTTTTTCGCCCAATCAACTTATATTGGATGGGAGCAATGCTGTTATTTAAATTAAGGTTTCAAAATTGTCATTCTTATACAAAGGTGACTCTCCTTCCCGCTGATATATCAAAGTCTGGGTCTTCTCCAAAATGATCAGGGCATTTTTTAATATTACAATTCACTCCATATTTTCTCAGGAATTCTTCCTATACATCAGATCTTATTTCTGGTTTTGCCAACACAATGTCAGGAGTGATACCACTAGTGAACCAAACCAGAGTGACAGCATTCTGTACGCTCCACAGCATATTTTAATTTCTTTTCTAGCAGTTCCATATTCCACCTGGTGTTCTAAGTCCAGTAAAATTTCCATTCATTTCACCAGTTTGGTCAAAATAATACTTATGGGCCCTTCACTGTTAATGATTGCCCTCACTCTCACTCAGTAAATAATAATTCTGCATAGTTACACTCAGAACATCATAATAGTGTTTTTACTTAGTGCATTTTGGAATTCTTTACCAAATTAAGAGAATTGAATAGTTGTGCTGAAAGGTCAGGGAAAATTTTTTTATAGCACTAATTAAAATGGATACATTTTCTTCATCTACTTTGCCTTGATTAACTCCATTTAGTTCTCAGCAGATTAAAAATTGTCTGCTAGCTGATGAGCATACAATTGAGCCACTTCTTTCACAATTGTGGATTTGATACTCTTTATTTTGGCTCAACTGATAGCATTTACATCCATATTAACAACTTTATATAGTGGATTGGTTATTTCATCTACAAAAGAGATCGGAAATGTATTTGTCAACATTCATAATATCATGAGAAACGTGTATATAAGCAGTACAGATTGTTCTATCTCTAGACCGTAGGACCTTTTCACGACTCCTGACAGTTTTCCTTTTCCATCCAACAGACTAATGTGACATGCTCCTTGGGGTTATCACTTTAACATTGGGTGGCTACATGTCCAGATCTACCACACTGCTGGAATAAAATTAGCACCCTGTCCGCTTGCTTCCATACTTTGGGCTTATTACCTGACATGACTTGATTTTCTTGCTCCTTATTCATCTTAAAGAATTTTTCAGTGTTTTGAGCTCAATTCTCAAACAATTTTGGAAGCTCTATTTGGGGCTTCAAAAGTACAGTTAAAATCTTCAAATGACCCACCATCTGAGATGTGGACTTTTGCATTACTAACATGCTGAGGCCATAGTTCTGTGTATATCATAATAGGGCCATAATGCCACTTGCATTTGTGAATCAAGAGTTAAATTCCGTTGGAACATTTTCACCAGACAGAATCTGAAATTCCTGGTAAAATTGGTCCATGAAAGCTGCTAGGGTTACATCTTTGCATAATTAAATCCCCATAAATTATTTCCTGCTGTTAGACACCCGCATGAGGCTTTTAAATCTAACACGATGAATTATTTAGCCTCCTGGTAGAACAAATTGTCCACATTTATATATAGTAACACTAGATTTTGACAATCTGTCTTCAGGCAGTTCATGACAGTAGCTGCCTTCTGTTGATCACTGAAACTGAATATCATCATCTCATATAATCAGAAAAATAAAGGTACGTTATGACAATGGAATACAGGTAACTTTGGTGTGCTTCAAAATTCATCTGTGGTTCCACTAACAGGTGTATCCTATCTGATGACTCTATTGACCATTGGAGTGATTTTGGGTGTCATCAAAATTGCTCCAAAATGACCCAGGCATTTTTCTAGGTTGATATTCTTTCCAACTGGAGTGACAACATTTCATTTTTGGCTTCTTCTGCCTCCATTTCTGCAAAATCGCAACTATGGTCTCAGGTTATTCTATATGCTTTAATTATCACGCTATCTCTTCTTTAAGTCAGCAAATGCATTATCAGTCTGTCTCTCAATTGATCTTCTAAAATACTACTCCTTTAATCAGCTTACTCCTTGCGCTTTAAGGAATTGAATTTCCACAGAGATTGTGTTAATTTCCTACTTGGTTGAACTCTTCCTCAGCCTTCATCAAACATTATTCCAATGCTTTGAAATCAGACTGAGAAACCAAGTTAAGTGCGTTGTTGTTGTTTTAAAGTTCCATACAGAGCTTGCATAGTTTGTTAATGTAAAACACATTGATTTAATATTCTTATTGAGTTTGTCTATACTTTACTACCCCCTGTAGCAAGTAACAGTTGTTAAAACCATAATTTGATTCCTCTCTTTTGAATTATACTCACTCTGATCCTTTGTTCAACTGCATGGGTTTTTTTCAAGTGCGTTGTTTTGTTTGTTGACAGTAATAACATATAGAGGTAATAGTAGTATGAAGACTAATAAACTAGTTGAGCTGATATCCAAAAAGGTGATTAGGTCCAATTACAACCTGGTGCTTGTCCTAATATTGACTTCTTCTGAATGGCAGGGACTTCTTCCCTATTCCATCTGATAATACTTTACCTAGTTTAAGGTTCATATGTTCTTCTTTCTTCTCATCATTCCAAGTCCACATAGAGCAACAACAATATAGACAAAAGATCTTCTTGTCCTTATTTCTCTTATCACAAGTGTAAACACTCTAAATTATAAACTAAAGATATTTATATTTCCATTAGAGCTAATTCTATCTCTGCTTTATTATAAAAGCCAAGGAAATCTTTAGAAACACTTTCAGCGGCATCCCAATTGGGAATGGCAGCCGTCACCAATAAATTAACCCTCCAGGACCATTAAAAACGATTTTTTCTACATTAAAGAGTAATTAGGTTCTCTTTCCTGCTCAACTGCAACCTCTTCTGAGTTGAAACAAGAACGTGTCTAGCATCTTAACTAAACTCCCATAAAATTTACCCTTATCTGGTAAAAATCTGCTTAGGTAATGGGACTCTTAAAATAAAATGCAGATTACGTTTTGGAAAGGTTAACTCAAAAGTTGCTTTATTAAGGGCGGCATTACTCACCAGCAACTTATAAATCCCTTGGTGATTGATAAATAAAACAAAATTGACTCCTATAAATCAATTAAGTTATTAATAAATAAATCAACCCTAATTGCTTACTTAATATCAGAGTTTATCCCCAACGATGAACTCATCAATATGGCAGTTCAAATCTGGTAGATTAATTAAATCTTCGCTGGAATATTTCCTTGTATTATAGTTATCATTTAAGTATTTGATAAATTTAACATCTACTAGTAGGTTGTATCCCCAAATGGACCAGCAGATTAATCTTAATCAATGAAGCTGGATAATGTGGGCAATAATCCCAACGTGTTGTGAATTGGGTTGTAAAAAATCACTTTTTTAAACCTTAAAATTTATAATCTAATACTTTCTTAAATTTTTAATTCTATTTGGGGAAGGACGACCATGTGATGGACACTTCCAGTAAATTCCAACTATAAAGCACCAAGAAAATTGAGGGGCACCCCAGAGGAGCCGTAGCTACATCCTGATGCCAGCGGTACTGCCAGTTTAAGGAAGAGGGAGAGTGACAGAGGAGGCCTGGGCCAAAACTGAACATAGATGAAGGAAAGGATCTGACAAGAGGAACCAGATGAGGAACCAGGATGACACCAACTGGCGTTGGTGGGATGGTAGGTAGCCAAACAGCCAAGCTTGAAAGTGATCTGTAATTTGGGAATGGAAGCGATGCACAGCTTCACGGAGTGTTGGGGTAGTGCCAAAGAGAGCATCAAAGACAATGGTGTGGATTATCCATAGCGTTATTGCAACAATTAAGGCATAGAGCAATGGGTGGATAGTAAAGGACATGGAAAAGGCGAGGTTGTTTCTGGACAGGATGAAAGCCTGCTCACTCTCCTGGCAAAAGAGGCGCATAACATCTCAACATATTGCCTGAGATGGCAGGCAATCTTTCAAGAGATGGACTAAAGATCTGTATTGAGTGCATACAATGCATGAAGTCTGAGAGGCTTGGATCGCTCAGCCGTGTGGTACACTTTTCTCAGGAATCTCCACTCATGGTTGAAAATTTGGGATTGTAAAAGAGGATGGTGTTTGTACCACCATGTGTTCTTCTGGGTCTCCAAAGAGTATGGGATGTTAAGTTTATCAAGGTAGTCCACATGGGCAATGAGGTGGGGACTTTGGGGTACCAGGTTGTTTAAAACGACTTGTCCATGGACTTCTTGTTTGAAACGGGAGTAGGGCCACCCCTCTGGATGGTGTGCCCACTGATGCTGATTCTCCACTCAGCGCTCTGCATGGAGAGGAGAATTCGTTTTAAAGTATGGCGACATCCCATGAAAGCATGTGGCAGAGGGATGCGAAGCAAGATAGTTTGGGAAATTGTGAGTGGGTAAGAATGCTGAGGCCTAGGGTGCAGGAAAAGTTGGGAAAGACCGCGCGTGACATTGTTGGTCTAGGAGTGTGGTGTTGGTGACTGCAGAGATCCAGAAGCCAAGTATTTTAACGGCATGGCCTCGTAGTTGAGCAGGCCCATACCATCACTTTGGAGAGGGCCAAACATGACATTTAGGCGCACAGGGGGATGGCGGACTGACCAAAGCCACCCCTGTAGGAGGGCGTATAAAGAGGTTAAGAAAAAGGGGTGAAGGCGATAGCATGGGCCACAAACCAGACTTTAGCCAGGAGCATAGAATTGGCAAGCACAACCTGGCCTGGGAGGGTAGTCTAGTGGGCTCTGAGGAAAGCGATGCTTTTTGTGACATTGTCTAGAATATGGTGCTCCATCACCAACGAGGTGTACCCTCCCACCTCTAGCCACACTCCCAAATGGCGTACTAGACTATCAGTGAGTCTTGGCACAAAAGGGAGCACAAGCGGGGCAGTATGGGGCGGATGGGGCTAGCGAACCTGTGAGCTAGCTGCTGAAGCAGTTAGTTAACGGGGTGCTGGTGACCAGAGGGCTTAGTACCAGCTAAGGAGAATTAATTCATTTTTGGAGGCTTTAAGTGCAGCGTTACTAACTCTAGAGTAAATCTGAATAGTATCCTCAAGTGCGAGTGCATCTTGGTTGTTAGACACCCCACCACACAATCATCAGCAAATGCCAGCATCTTAACTGGCGCTTGGCCTTGCACATGGGCACAAGTAAGGAAGGCATTTACATTGTGTAAATATGGGTCGAGGCTGAAGTTGTACAAGAGTGGGCTTAAAGGGTCCACATGGAAGAGGCCCCTTAAGGGTGAACCACATCAGTGAGGAAGCCAGGGCCATGCATTGCAATTGTGATAGATTTCAAAAGCAACATCACCCAATTAATGAACTGATGGAGAATGTGGAATTTATGGAGGCAGGCTTTAAGGTAATCCCAGTTAAACCTACCATAAGCCTTCTGCTTGTCTAATAAAAGAAGTTCTCCAGTTGCCATGGATTTGCAGATGTTGTCTACAGAGTGTACGTTGCCCATATAGACCGCTGGGGATGAAACCAAAATATATCAGAGGAGATTATATCAGAGGCAACTACCCCAAGGCTGTTGGCCATAATTTTAGTAAAATATTTAGTATCTGTGTTTGTAAGTAATATGGGGCGCCAGTTGTCCAAGTACAGATTACCCCTTTTTTATACAGCGTGATTGTGTATACCTCCTGTCCCTCAGGAAGGAGGCGTTTCTAACAGACTTTGGTTCATTGAGGCTAGCAACAAAAAGGAGAAATAATTAAAATATCTCTTATAGAACTCATATGAAAAGCCCATCTGGATATTGGAATTTCCTGTGTGTTGCACCATGAACAAATACCAGAGTTTATCCCAAGATTCTAAATTCATCAACTCTGGGTAACGAGAAATGGTGCAGATAGGTGCACTCTTGAGAAACTCTTCAACTTTGGCCAGTTTGACTGTATTTTATTGATACAATTTAAAATAATTGTTTTGAACTTTGATTGCCACTTTAGCTAGAGTTTCTGCGATGAAGTGGTCTGGCCGCCTCACCTGTGTGAAGGCCAAGCTCTGTCGTGGTGTGAAGTACTTTCATAAAATATAGGTGGAGCATGTGTCACCCGCCATTAAACCTTTGCCTTGAACTAAACACAAATACAATGTTTGTGTTGCCTTACCAGTGCGTTGAGACGAGCAGACACTTCTGCTCACTTATGATTCCAAGCTGGGCTGTAGACAGCAGCAGGGACATTAGACTACAGTTGGTCCACTTCTGCAAGCGTGTGCTTAAAGACCGCTGAGGAAGCCTGAGAGCAACATGATGAGAAGTGGCGTGCCTGACGGATAGTGTTCGCTTTGAAGGTTGACCAGGTAGAATTTGGGTCAACAAAAAAAGGTGTGGCGAAATCAAGTGCCAAAGTTTCAGTATTCATCATGAGGAAAACCTGGGCGGCGTGATCTCAGCTGGAAGAAGTTTGCACCACTTTGGTGCCTGTGCCAATGGGTTCAACAAAGTAAAGGAAATGACACCAACCTGTGGTTGTAGAAATAGATTTTTGTCATTGTAAAGTGTGCAACATGAGACCTAAAGTTCAATGGGGCAAGATAAAGGTCAATTCAGGACATAAATATCATCTGACCGTTGTGCATATGGGGATGGGGCATGTTAAGGAGCAGTGGTGCATGTTTGGGGAGGGTAACAACAAGCCCTAAAGTGGCTTTTTGAACACGTAGTTTGATGTTCCCATGCAAGGGTGAGGTGGTAGTGTAGAAGGCCAGCGGTCAGTAGCCAGGTTGGCCCTTTAGCTCATGACACCCACCACAAACAGTCAGGCAGAAATGGTAGTGAATTTATGGCTGAGAGGAATTTTTGGCGATCCTGCACACAGGAGAGGCGTAAATTTAAATGATAGCATGAACTTTGTCGGCCCACAAAAAGGACATTACAAGAACGCAGCCAGTAAAGTACAAATTTTTAGAAATAAATTTAAAACTATGTGTCACATGTATAAGCACCCCATAGTGCGGTGACAAAAAGGAAAGAAAGGAGAGGAGCATAGTTTCCTATGTTTCCTCAGCTCAGTGTGGACAGTGGGTTTCCTGAATGTCCAGGATGTCCACAGGTAAATAATGTTTTTAAAAACTCAGTTTCTAGCCCTAAACAGCGAGGCCTAGAGTCCAGCAATGACAAAGTCCCTATTGTGAAGGCTCCTCCCATTACACCTTAGGTTCAATGGAAGGGCTCTCTTTCCCATCCTTTTCACTTTCTCAGAAGCAGTTTTGTACCATGTACCTTGTTCTGAGTATGAGGTCTTGTGGGATTTAATATACACTGCGTTTATTTTCATTTTTTAAGATTTTTTTGAGATTTGGCTCAAAATTTTTAAAATGATGTGCTCCTACAATGCATAGTCAGAGGTCAACAAAAATTTTGGAGAAAAAAAAGGGTGAAAGAATTGGTTTCAATTGGTGCTTGAAAAACTTTGTTTGGTAAATCTGACGCATCCATCTGGTCTGCAGGTTGGTTGGCCCAAACTGATTGATGAGCTGATTCTCAAGCTGCTTCAGTTGCAAATGACTCAAGTCATCCTGGATCTGGGCAGGCAGGATCACGGATGTGGCCATAGCCGCTGCCTTGGCCGCTACTTTATGGGACTGTTTGGCCATCTTGCGCTCCTGTGGGGACACAAATTTAACTTGAATGTAACACCCGTGCATGCCCCATGGGAAGTCAGTGTTGTTGTCGATTTCATGTTCACAATGGGAGTCTGCACTGCCCATTGCATTGGGGAGGATTTGTTTTGAGTGTTGCCCTCTATGGAAGGGCATGTGTGCGCCTTATGTCCAAAAGCGTGACAAAAGGTGCAGATAGGGGGCACGTATCCACCCATGATGTGGAATGGGCAGGATTTCTGCCCATCAATAATCACAACTGTGGTGTGGGGGACTTAGGTAAGGTCTTCTGAAATGACCGCGGTTTGGGTAATCACTGTAATTGCTTTGCCCATGCACAGGTCTGGCATAAGCCTAAAATGTTGCATTTCAAAGGGTAAATTCCCCCATAGCTTTTAAGCCCAAACATGAGGTTGTGCTCCATCACTGTGCGCTCTATTGTTTTGGGAGAAAGTAAAAGGTAACAAAAATTTGGTTTGATTTGGTTCACCAAGTGTGCTTCATCTTGACCACCTGTTGAACATCTGGGAGGTCTACCACCACATGCACTTGTGCAGCTTCATCTGCTGCTTGTTTAGTTTTAAACCCAAGATCCAACCAATGGTGGATCATAGAGTGTGATGCAACATACTGCATCTGGGAAGAGTTTGTGCACATCTCCAAAGAACTTTTCCCAAAGAGCCATTTGGTTAGATCCAGGAAATCTGAACCCTATGCTTCACTGATGACAGGGGCTAGCAATGCATAGTTTTGATGGATTGGTTGCATTTCACTTGCCAGGCTAAAAAACTTTGGGGAAAATACTCACTGCTGATTTTTTATTTTTATCTAGGGTGCTGGCATCACTGGGGCATTTACAAACTTTGGATATTGCCAAGCCCAATCCTGTGCCCTTTACTTTGCTAGACCAACTGCTACCAAATAGGGGTGCACACTATCTCCTTGAAGAGATTATCAAACTTATCTAGACTTGAATTGTTTCTGTTAAAAATTAGTGATTGCAACGAGAGAGAAAAGTAGAATCTAATATTTTTTAATTAAAACTATATTATTGCTTATTTAGTACTTTTGTATGCATAATTCAGACTTTAAAATTTTCCATAAGGTTTATTGATGACATTATAAATATTTAAAAAATTATAGTAAAAATAGTTTTGTTATATCATGGATGATCATTATTGTAAGGAAACTGCTCCAAAAAAGTCAAAATCTATACAAATAATTATAGCCTAAACAAATAAAAAAATTGCCTTATAAAGGTTTTGCACATATCAAGTGATTTTTGGGTCTTACAATGAAGCTGAACTAGAATAATTCAAAAAATGATAAAGAAAAAATTAGACCCCTATGTTTTCCACCATGGTCCACCAGCTAAAGCGGGCGCCAGACAAAATTTCCCCCAAAGCTTCCTTACTTCTGATATGGCTTCCTAAGCTGATAACCTAGAGGCTATATTAGGAATTTTTTATTTATGATAATCCCTTTGTTTGGTGCATTTGCAAATAAAGATGCATGGCGGCTCCCCCTTTTGGGATGGGCACCTCTAGTGCTAAAAAAAGATGAAGAAAAAATTAGAAGATTCTTAAATATTTAGAGAGTTTTCTAACAATTTTACAGAGCAAAAAGTGCAAAATCCAAAAGAGTGAAATAAGCTTTGACTGATATTTGATTTTGAAATTTACTAGCAAAAAATCATGTCTAAAATCAATATTAGAATATACTTACAATATGCATATTTATAGTGTATACAATTTTTAATCTGATTGCCTAAGTTTATATAAGCTATCATTAAATTCTGGTAAATATACAAAGCAATTTTAACTAGTTATACGTTTCTTTTATGCCTCAAATCCAGATACACAAAACAATTTATGAGCTCAGGACTCACCGTTGTAGTAGAATAAACAACATTAGTGTTGTATTTATTTCTCTCAAATGTACTGATGACTTAAATATCACTAAGAAGTTTACCTTTATTCACTTCAGTGCAATTTCTAAAATTTTTTCCAAATTAACATTTTATTAGAAGTCCATTTATATCGAAGAAGTAAAAAATTAGTATACTGATTAGTGTTATTTTAGTCTTTTTAAGTTTATTTATGTCAGGGATATGGCAGATGAAGTTTAAACTGTACTGCCAGTTATAATGCAAAAGCAATCAAAAGGCAAGTCAGAATGACAGAGGATTTCCGCTTAAATGACTTTAACTTGTATAGAAAGATGTGTGACAATGAGCGCTGGTGAATTGTAAGTGTAAGAAGGAACCCAACAAGAAACCAGATTGTTGCAACTCCAGATCTGGCGGTTCTTGGTGTAGGGAGTTGTGCGATCAGATTTGGCAGTTTAGTACTCTCCATAGGGGAATTTGATGCTAAAATGGAGGTGAGGGGGTGAATCCTCACCTGGAGTGGAGACAGATGGGCCCACAGAATACCAATATCCTCTCTGACGGATGGCCTTGACAATTGGGTTTAATTCCAAGAAATTATTTACATAGTACACCCAGTTAACTGCGGTAGGGGAAATAGTTAATATCATGACTGGTATTGCACAGACAATATGGGGCCCAAGAGCCCAAATAACTAGTGCCATAGGGAGTTTGGCAAGGAAAAATTTGAAATAAATAAAAATAACTGGAACCTGGGGAGAATTTTTAATATATGGTAGATTATGAAAAATGACTGCCAATTTCCTCAGCGTGTTATGACTGCTTAAAAGATTATTTTTTTTGAGAAATAGCTTATAAAAGCATGTGATCTAGGGCCCTCAAGATTTGACCTAACCTGGAAAACTTTGAGCAGGAGTGGAAAACAGATCTAGTTTTTAATTAGCTTTGAAAGAGTTGGCGGTGGGCCAAGTCACTGTTGGTTTAACCTTGGATGCCCAAATTGCAGATTTACCATATTTCTAAAGATTAGAACAATAGCGTCTCAACTGATGGCCAGCAGGAACCTCCCAAGGCCACCCCATGTAGGAGCAGTACCAATAGGTTGGAAACATGTTCAGGGTACCCAACTCACCCATATCCAGCCACTTTGGCATCCATTCGGCCAAGTAAGATTCATTGAGTGACAATTTTATTATTTGAGGGGAGGTTTCTAGAAGGAGGCGATTTTTGATGATGACCCAGTGCCTTTGGCAAGTACCACTGAGATTCAACATTAAGCACATACATTTTAAAAGGTACATGTCCGTCAGGATTTGTTACAAATGTTTTTGAGGTAAGTTTTGAATTGGTAACAACATTTCCCAATGGCCCAATGCCATTGGCATGCTTAACTGATAATTAACACCGGAAACATTATTTCTGGTGGGTACAAACCCAGAAGGCTTTGTCCCAGATGTTTTGGAGGCAGGTTGTGAACCAATAACAATGTTTACCAGTGGCCTGATGCCATTGGCGAAATTTGCCAAGAATTTGGCATTTTATTCTTAATTTAATGAATGTGTGGTCCATCAGGCTTTGTTGCCAAGGTTTTAAGGCTTCCAGCTTTGATTTCAAGGGCTCATTGCCATCAAAATTTAAAAGAACCTTTATCCACATGGGTGCCGGCTTTCAAGTATTTCAGAACAATTTTCCTAAATTTTCCATAATAATTCAGCGGAGGCAATTGTGGGGACAGGTAGTGGGATCTTCAAAGGTAGAGCTGTTATCCATCGCTCATCTACCACTTGGGCTAGATTGTCCTGTGATATGAGAGGGACAGCTGCCCTTCTCAGACTCTTTTTGTAGGGAATGGGAACACCACCCAGTCTAGGCAGAGGAGACGAACCCTGGACTTACATTACCCTTCCCTTTTGCCAAAGGGGGTTACACCACCAAGGAACTTAGTAAGGCCACATTTTTGTGAGCCTTGGGCAACTTGATCGCCATTAAAGTAACATTATTTATGGTAGGACGGGGTGCTTCTGGGTGGGTGGCATGGAAATCCTTGACCAGATTTAAGAAGTTTACACAATCTTTGGCCCTGACCCAACTGTTCTCACAGGCCAAATAGCTTTTCCAAGCGACGAAATATTGGACAGATTGCGCAATTTTTATGAAGCCAGGATGACCTCTACTTCAGCCACCTCTGCACCCTTGACCACAATAGACTCTAATCTGAGTGGTTTTCCCCCTTGAACAGGGACCACTGAGACGCATGGAAGCCTGGGTGTTACTTCAAGTGAGATGGCTATTTTAAATGGTAAGCGCCATTACCCAAATCTTCCCCCACCAAATGGGACCTGAGCATGTACTTGCAAACCTACATAAAGGCACCTGATTCCACAAATGGCATGTGTCAAGCATGAAATATGAACCTATTTTTATTTCATGCGCAGGGCGATGATTAAAATCAGTGAACCATTTGTAGTCACTTATAGACTTGGTTAAGAAGACCTGAACACATTACTGTGCGGCCCAAATATGCTGGGCATGGTCAGCGGCAGCTGGTACCTCTGGGCAAAGGCACAGGCCAACTGAAAATGAGTGGTTGTACCCCAAGGTTGCTTATTATGGGTAATAACCAGTGGAGACATGCATTCCATTATTGTATGAAAACTGAGAGAGAGGAAGGGCATCAAATCAGGTATCCTGAGCAGCTGCAGTGTAGCACCGCAGGTACTGTTCTATAATCTGACTAACCCGTTCAGTTTGTTAATCAGACTAGGGAGGATATGCTTGGAATGACAGGGCATAATCTATAAGATTGTCAAAAGCTTGTTCCAGAATTAAGCTGTGAATTGAGGTCCACAGTCGCTGACAATCCTCTGTGGTAGGCCAAACATAGAGAACACATGGCGCATAAAAAGACGGTCAGTTTTCTCAGAAATATTCTTTAAAGAGCATGGGATGAATAAGGAAATTTTTGTGAAGAGGTTGCTAACCACCATTACTACTGTAAATCCATTATAACTTGGAAGTTCAACAATAAAGTCCACAGATACTAATATCCATGGACCCTCTGCCTGCTGTAAGGGGTAGAGGAGACAATTTGCTGGAATTATTGACCATCTTCTAGCCGACTAGTTTACCAGGGGTCATTAGGGGATAAATCCCTATAGTGGATTTGATATCAGTTGACCCTGATTTCAGAGTAACAATGGAGATTTTAGAGAATCGCATGGGTTAGATCCATCAGGGATTGATCTGGATGAATGCTGAAAATCTCGTTGGGCAGAGTTGATGACAAAATAGGCATCTGATAGATGATCAATGATTGACTATCAGGTGTACCAATTTGGATCAATCAGGTTTCATTACTGACTGATTGGGATTTTAAGGATTAAGTCACAAGGTTAATGATGCTACCTGCAGATATCAAATCAATAAGTTGGTCTGAGACCTGCCTTAATGGGTAACAATTCCCATTAACTAAGCAGGTTGCTTGCCAAATATGGTTGGTTTTCTGGGATTGAGAGAAAACTGTTAGGGACACGTTTTCTGACTCTTTTATTTTAACTCTTGAGGAGGTCCAATGATAGAATCCTAGCCAGGATGGGGAAAACCATCACTGATGAGATGATTATGGGTAACTCAAAGGCAACGGCTGCCTTTTCATCAATGAGGTGCCAACTGAGGGTTTAGAACTGAATTTCCACTATATATTCCTCCAAGAATTCAATTAATAAATATACTAAAATAAAAATATATGGAAATAAGAATACAAAGAGACATATATTCACATACACACCTTTTACCAGAATTCATTTCAAGTTCTACTCATTCTCAAGGAAATCTATTGCTGTATGATTTAATTGGGAGACTCTTTAGGATATAGAGCAAAGATATGAGAGTGGATCCAGAGAAGAGAAGCTGAAATTGATTTGAGGATTGCTGCCAACTGTGTGTCATCAGAGAGAAGCTGTAAACGAGGATCTGAGCATAGATTAAGTTATGTGGTATAAGGGATTGAATCCATATTGAGGACATCTTAGTATTTTAAGAGGAAATACTGGTCAAGAGTTGGACCCAATACTAGTAGTTTGTTCAACCATGGATAATAGTATCTATATTACTATCAAATGAATACATCTTACTATCAGACAACGCGGAGAATTGCACAACAACAAACCTGTGCATTTAATTAAATTAGGGGATATCAGCCAGGAATAATTAAGAACCCTATAAATTCAACAATTGTGCTCACTATATGGGTGTAGTTGAGTAGAAGATAAAAAGACGTGATGTCATATAAGACGAAATAAGAATACTCTGGACAGAGTTGGCAACCATTAGCCAGAACGCCCTGAATTCAGAGGATCATTAAGAAATTGCAGTCTTGGAGAAGAGAGTCATTAAGATCAAGGAAGAAGTCAAGAATTTCACGAGTTTCTAAGAATGAGTTATTTGGAAAGTAACATCATTGAAGAAAAAAGAAGGGGATTTAGTATTCATAGTTTTATTTATGAGAACAGAGTAAGAAGCAGATCGCGTTCATTTAAGAGCATTTAGTGTTATATAGAGCAGTTGATTAAGCAAGTCAAGGAGTTGAAGACTCACAATATTAATGTGAGTCATATGCGACAACTTATGCCAAAGAAAAAACTCCATTGACTTCAGTTTAAAGGATTGACTATCCCAAGAAACATGCCACCTGTCTTCACAGCTATATTGGAGAAGATGCCAAAAAATTTACTCCTCAGGTGAGTGAGTAGCCGAACCAATAGAGATGGCTAGAGAACCTCTGAGGAATTCAAAGTGACACCAAAATTGCTTACTTTCCATCAGATAACACCCCTGTATTTTTCTGATTATTTGATATGACAATGTACAGATAAGGTGATTGTCAAATGGCATTGACAGTGATGAAATTCCTGAATACCAAATGTAAAAACCTAGTGTTGCTCCAACAGAGGGGGATAGCTGGTCATATGCAGAGGCCAAGGAAACCATAATGAAGGAATTTGAAATCCCCACGTGCATGTCAAAGCACAAGCAAGAGTTTATGGGCGTTCAACTCCATAAAAATGAATCCTTATCAAGCTTCGATGATTGTCTCTTCTAAAAATTGCAGATCTTGATTATAGCAAAAGTAGTGGATGGTTTCAATGCCTAGATTGCACTACAAACAGCCCTTCAGCCCAACCACAATTTGAATTGAATGATGTCTTCCATGTTTGCAATAGAGATTCCCACCTCTCAGATGGTGGACAATTTGACATATTGGGAGCTACCTTTGATGTCCCAAATAGAAAATTTCAAATCAAATCCAGTATTAAAGCAAATACCACAAAGGAGAGTGAGGGCGCTAAGTAGATGAATAACTGAACTATGCCAGGAAATAAGCCTGAAGTCTTTAAATGGATCAATAATAAGGAGAAAGTATGTTACTAGTCTGGAGGAAAAGGACATTTCGCTGTGCAATGCAGGAAACTTAAAGATTAGATTAATAAGGTCGAAGTGAAAGAGTCTGAACCTGCAAAATTGTTGGGAAAAGGGCCCACGTCCTAGGCAGGGAACAGTATAGAGCTGCAGAAAACCTGTTCTCCCAACATTATGCTCAATGAAATTGGTATCATTGATCTGTTTGTGGATGAAGACGCGCAGGATCAGCTGTATCAAGTAGTCAATCTGGATGTGAACGTGGTAACAAGATCTGGGGAAAAGGGGATTGACCCCAAGATAATTGGGAAAATGCTCAGCTGATTGTCCAACAACTGGTGGACAATAATTTGAGCCACAGATAATACATAAGAATTGACTGAAGTCAGATTAGATCAGGTAAACCTGTCAATCAACCTTAGCGTGATCAGGGAATCATTCCCTGATCTATCAGCGCAAATATTTTACCCCTCGATTTGTTTAATAATGTCACTATACATTAAGTAAATACTATTTTACAATACCCTGAGTGTGCATATATAGATATACTAGTGAATCAAGTATGGGTAATGGCAAATGTTGACAGTGGAGCGCCCATTAATACTGTTTCAACCAAGTTGATGAAGAAGATGAATATCTCACCTGATTTGGAACACAAGAAAGAATACAGGACAGCTGGGCCAAATACCACCATCCCATGTGGAGAGTATGGTGCTTTACCACTTAGATTCAGATCCTTGGTGGTGTTCGCCCCTGCTATAGTTTTGGCCAATTAAAACTATGATATCCTGATTTGGACAGAATTTCTACAAATATATAGAGTTAATGTAATTTTGAAGATAATATGTTGACCATATTGGGTCAGAAGTTACCATTGGTTTATCAGAAGGATGGGGGAGCTCCTCTGAGTAGGAGAAATAACTTCATAAACCTTATATACAATGATTGCATTGTCCCAATTAAATACCAACTAGTTAGCCAGATGAGACAAGAAATGCTGATGAAAATCCTAGAAAATTGGGGAATTCTGCTGAGGGTTAAGAATGCAAGAACCATACAGCCAGTATTACAGATAGTAGCTGACATGTGGTGACATTAGAAGTACCTGAGAAGCTGTATGGGGAAGTTGGAAGCCCTGGAAGAAGTCCAGAGTATGAACTTTGATGACTTCAGGAATAACTATGCCAGGCCATGGAGAAATTCGAGTTCTTCTGGCGAATTTAAGCAAGAAACTGATAAAGATTAAGAATCAGATCGTCACATTTGTTCACCTAATCCTAATGGCTGAATTGATAAAATTCCATGATTTTGGGACCCTCAACAAAATGGGATTACCAGTAGGGCTAACTGAGAGCATCAATCTATAGGTTGATTGAGAGAAACTCACTGATCTGATGGACAGACAGGAGGAGGAGGTTCTCAAATTATTAGACAAGTATTGGGAAGTATTTGCCTAAGACAACCACAATTTAGGATGTTCGAGAGATGTAATCCACAAGGTTGATACTGGGGAAAATTTGCCATTTAGGATTAGACTAATTCGATGGCTAAAGTGGCTGAAGAAGTGGTAGAGGAAGAAATCAGCAAACTAGTGAAGCATGCGCTTCTAGTTCCATTGTCAAGTCCCTGGGTGAGCCCAATTCTTATTATGAAGAAGAAGGATGGCTCTAATTGGGTTTTGATTGATTGTTGGAAGCTGAACAAGATTACAAATAAGGATTTGTACCTAATACTAAGAATTGATGATGCACTAGATTGACTGGGAGAAGCAAAAAATTTCTCTATGATGGATCTAATATTGAGATATTGGAAAATCGATTTTTAACAGAAGACCAAGAAAAATGTGCAATTATTACCCTGTAGGGGCTTTATCAACTGATAAGGATGCCCCAGGGTCTGTGCAATGTGCCTGCGACGTTCCAGAGGCCATGGACGCCATAATAAATGACTTGAAGTTGTCACGCGTCCTGGTGTACTTGGACACTATAAATCTGTTCATTAGGACGTTTAATGACCATTTTCATCGCTTGGAGGAAATCTTTAAGAGACTATCCATGTCCATCCTGAAGATTAAGCCAAGGAAGTGTCACTTCTTCATGAAAGAATTACAATATCTCGGATTCATAACCAACTCTAGTGGACTGCAGATGCAAGCTAAAAGATCAAAGCCATAGAACGAATAGCTGTGCCAAAGAGTTTCCAAGCTATCCAAATGTTCCTTAGAATGGTCAGATACTATATATAAGATTCAATCAGGATTTTGGAAGAATCCTGAGTCCCTCTTCCATTTGTTGAAGGAACTTAAAAAAAGAATTCATTTGGAATGAAGAAGCATAGAAATCCTTTGATGAGTTATGCCTGTACTTGATGGATTCTCCAATTTTAAAATATCCAAATTTCGATCAAGAATTTATAATACAAACCCATGCTTAAGTAATAGTGATCAGTGCTGTATTGAGCCAAGTAGATGAACTTATAGATGAACATCCAGTGGCGTATGTAAGCTGGACACTCTCAGCTTTTGAGAGGAATTATACCATAACTGAGCGTGAATGCCTTGTGGTCATTTATGCATGTAAATAGTTTTGGGTGTATATCCATGAAACGCACTTCAAAGTGGCGACTAACCACTCCTTGTTGTATTGGCTGCATAATTTATGAGAACCAGAAGGATGACTGGCCCAATAAGCACTTAAGCTTCAGGCTTACAATTATGAGATTGTCCAGTGAGCAGGTACTTTTCACAAGGATGAAGATAGCTTATTGTGGTTACCAATGATCCAGGTGGTATACCAGCAGGCAGATGAGCTATTCCAGAGTGTGGTCAATGAAGAATTCAGGAACAAGCCCTGAGAAACTCAATGTGCACTTCCAAAAGTGATGAGGAACACTGAGACCATGGACTGACAAGTTTTCAATATGATAAAGCGGAAGAGATTACTATTATAAAGCCATCAGAAGGAGCAGCTATTGTTCAAGCCACTCATAAGGTTGTTGGGCATGGAGACCTAAGAAAAACAACCAATCATATTCACCAGTACTAATGGTAGTCCAACAACTTTGAAGTCGTGGACTATATAGCTTGCTGTGTGATGTTCCAGTTGCACAAGCTGCATAAGAATATGCTTGGATACTGACTGGTTCACCATGGAAACGCTTGGCATATGGTATCCATTGACATGATGGGACCGCTGATGAGCGCAGGGGGAGTCAAGTACATCATATGAAATCAACCATCTGACGAGAGAGGGTTGAGATGTAGGCCTTGGAAAAAGTAGATGCTACCAGCACTGTAAAATTCATCCTAGATCAAGTAGTATACTGGAATGGATGCCCACAGGTCCTGATGAGTGACAATGAAACTAATTTTACACCACCATGTGATCCCATAATTAAATGAAATAATGGAGATCTGAGGAGTCATGTCTGTACCGTACCATCCAGAAACAAATGGACTTGTAGAACGAGTCAATGGTACTCTGGCTGCGACGCTGAGGAAGCTGGTCATAAGAACTTCCATGTGAGGAACGTACCTGAGTTTGGTGATGTTCACCTACAATATAAGTCATTATACTGAGATGGGAAAAACGACGTTTGAGTTGTTATATGGAAGGAATTCCGCGTTGCCGCTGATTTTATATTTTGAGGTGGAACCATCATCAGGGATGAGTGCTGAGCAGTACCTGTATTGATTTGCAAAATATCCTGCTTGGAATGCAATTGCAAGCATTTGATATGACTTTGAAGAAAAGGATTCAAGTGAAAATGATGGATGATAAGAACTGACTAGCTTTATCAGAATACTATATAGGCGAAAGAGTTGCCTATTGTGATATTCATGGTTTTAGGAGAAGAAAAAAGTTGGATGCATTGTGATTGGGTCCATTTAAGATTATCACTAAGATGGTGACAGACGCCTACTCCATCAAGAAACTCTTGGATGGAATGATAGTAAACCAAGTCCATGCTAAATATTTAAAGCAATGGATTGATGATAAAATATTGAAAAAGAGATCCTGAAGGACCGCTGAACCATTAAGTTGGTTATGCCCTAATGATTTGGTTAAGTTTTCAAAAAGGACCGCTGAACCAAACTAGATGGTTAAGTCATAAAAAAGTAAGACCTCTGAACCATAAGAAACTGGTAGGTCTAAGTATACCTAGGAACCATTTAGGGGAAATCAAATAAATGGATGTACCGCTGAACTAAAAAAGGTCAAGTCCCATAGAAAAAAGAAGAAAAAATTAAACATTTATAAAAGTATATGGAAAGATATATTTTTTATTGGTTATCCTTAATTCAGGATTATTCCACCTATGTCACCTCTTGAGGGAAGGGAGGATGGATCACAGTAGGAGTAAGAATAAAAAACCTGTTGATATCTATGTGAGTACTGATGCTAGCGAGGGCTAGACCTAATCAAAACCAAGTTCATCTAGCAGATTCTGATTCTTGTGAGAAAGTGACTAGGGAAGAGAAATGGAAATGTTGGAACATGACAAATGCAATACCCCAGAGTGGGGAGGGAAGCAACATAATAAGAAGAGGCATTCAGAAAATAACCCTGGGTAATCTTATTATGGCACTGGAGCCAGAAGATTGGTCTTGAGCACTTTCCAAAAGGCTTTGTCAAGAATGCTGGACATATGGGCCAGCATTGAGCAAGGAATACTAGGCGGGGGTTGTCAAATCATGCCCCCTATTAAAGCCATCAGTGGTAGGTATAAATGGGATGCGCCAGAAATGAGATAGTCATGCAAGGAGCAAATGGCATCCTAAGATGACGACTACAAGCTTCTCAGAAGCTGAATCAGAATGAGCAATGAAAGCCAGGAGAGGCTGGAAGCTTTTTGGCCTAAGTTCTAAGAACCTGGCTGGCAAAGTAAAGAACATAGGCTGCAACATTTCGATCTTGGATGTTTTTGAGATTGGAGGAGTTCAGAGCAATAAACAGACCTTAGTTACTTGGGCCCTTATTTCTTCACAGGGGAGGTGAAATGTACGTTGTTTCCAATGGCTAGTTTAGTGGCTAAAACATCTGGCTTGTAATACTGACTGAGTAAGAAGAGGAACTCTGAAAGCAAGTCTGATCCATCATGGACAATCGATTTAGAATGGAGGGCTCTGCTTCAGGAGGTTCAAAAATTATTGTAAAAGTATCCACAAATGGAGCTGAATCCATTAGAGCTTTGAAATCTAACTCAGAAATAGAAGTTAGAGGAAGGATTGTTCATGAGTCATCAAGACTATTGATAACCTGGTTTCATTGGGGTTATGTAATGTTTCCAGTAATTCCATGGAAGGACTGGCTATGGGTACTTGACTGGGATTATGAGACCTGGAAGGACCATAGAAGAGGTTCTGGTGCACAGATTGACTCATCAGCTGGAAGAGCCAAAGGTCTTTATCAGACATGCCATTAAGCAGCTGTTGGTACCGTGACCCAGAATTTGACATATGAGCTGGATGAGAGGGGGATGTCAGACTTATATAAAAGTAGACATTATAAACTCTGAAATCAATTAAGCTCTAATTTTGGAGTAATTAAACTCAAAATTAATGGGGTAAGCTCTCAAGAGAAGAATTTAGAATGACATGAGCCAAAATTTTTTTATAAGAAACTAACAAGGGCAAATATAAATGATCATTACTTTTTATGCTGCAAAAGGAACGTCAATGGCAAGAATCTACTGTTGAGGACTAGTAGAAAAACAGGAAATTGAGGACGCTGGACAAAGATCCTGAATATGACAGTGGGTCATATGACCTTATGGGGGAAAACAGAATCCTGGGATTATTATCATTACAAGTAAATTAAAAAACCCAGCTGACAGAAGGTCATGAACTGTGCTCTGAGTAGGCGGTTGCAAGGAGGAAGAGGAAGAGAACTGCATGCCAAAGGTCGTCCTTAGCATCATTGAGTACTAATTGATTGTACTCCACTTGCACAAAAAAAGTATTTGACCAAGTGTCCAAAAAGGTGTTTTCCTGTCTCAATCCTTTTCACACTGGAAATCTGGGCAAGAGGGAGGATGTGTTGAGATTTTTGCCCATATTTCCAGCTGACTATGTTACCAGGGGTCACTAGGTGATAATTCCCTATAGTGAAGTGAATTGAATATTAGTTGATCATGATTTTAGGGTAACAATGTTTGGGGTATTTTAGGTTATTCACTTGAGTTGGATCCATTGAAAATTGATCCAGATGAATGCTTAAGATCTCTTTGTGCAGAATTGATGACGAAATAGGGGCATCTGATAGTTGATCAATGTTTAACTATCAAGTGTACCCTTTTGGAACAGTCAGGTTTCATCACCAACTGATTGGGAATTTAAGGATCAAGTTATGAGGCGAGTGATGCTGCCTGCAACTAGCGAATAGATCAGTTGGTTCATGACCAGCCTTAATAGGTAACAAGTCCCATTACCTAAGCAGGTAACTTGCCAAATATGGTTGGTTTCTGGGATTATTAGAAAAACGTTAGGGACAAATTTTCTTGCTCTTTCCGTTTTAGATATCAAGGATGTCCAATGATGTAATCCTAGCCAGGATGGGGAAGACCATCACTGATGAGACGATGCTGGGAAATTAATGGCAATGGCTGCCATTTCATCGATGAGGTGCCAACTGAGGACTGGGTGACAAATCTCCTACTATAAATTCCCCCAAGAATTCACTTAATAAATATACTAAATTACAATTATAGAAATACGAATACACAGAGACATATATACACATACACACCTTTTACCATAATCCATTTCAAATTCTATTCTTTCTCAAGAATGTTTACTGTGTGTGAGTATTGGGAGACTCTTTAATATAAAGAGTAAAAATCTGAGCATGGATCCAGAGAAGAGAAGCTGAAATGATTTGGGGATTACTGCTAACTGTGTGTCATCAGAGAGAAGCTGTAAACGAGGATATGAGCATGGATTGAGTTATGTGGTATAAGGGAATGAATCCCTATTGAGGACATCCCAAGTATTTTGAGAGAAAATACTGTTCAAGTGTTGGACCCAATAAAAGTACTTTATTCAACTATGGATAATAGTCTCTATATCTTTATCAAATGAACACAACTTTTTTTTCAGACAACGCGGAGAATTTCACAACAACAAATCTGTTTAATTAATTAATCTATGGGTTATCAGCCAAGAATATTTAAGAACCCTATAAATCTTAACATTATTCCTTCCAGACCAATCTGACTTGGCCTACACACAAGTCACACAGTCTGCAATCCAAGCCAGAACATTCTTTGACAAGCTTTCCAATTAAAGGTACGCTTGAAAATTAATACACTTCTTGTTCCCTGGATGTCCAATGGCAGGAAGATCATTATGATTTGAATCACTTTAGATCAAAGAAGGGGAGGAACCCAGACCCAAGAATGAAATTGAATAATAATCTTGGCCATATAATACAAGGAATGTTTTTATTAGGGAGGGAAAACCATTTCAGAAGGTCCATCCCTTCCACACACGCCATTTGCGATGCTAAAATCTAGGAGATAAAGGGCGCAGCCAGAACTAAATCTTCTGCCAAAACCATGAGAGAAACCTTGGATAAAATTCGGGTGGTGAGAATGACTGCGACTAGATCCGCCTCATCTGAGTCTGCAGGACAATGTGCGGGGTTGCGACTTATATTGTCAGGAAGAACGTTCAACGCTCCTTTTATAAACTCATACTTGAAGATAAAGCTACACAAATCCCAGTAAGTTTGTGCCAGCTGTGTGCCAATTTCTGTGGCTTGCGTAAATGACTAAGGACTTGGTGATCCATGTAAACTGTTAACTAATGCTGAGCGCCCTGCAGGAGATACCGCCAATGGGTAAAGACCACGCTAAAGCTGCCAGCTCCTTATCATAGATGGCTCAGGACTATTCAGTGGGATTGAACTTGCGGAAAAAGTAGGCAACCAGTTTTTCCAACCCATTGTGTTCCTGAAGTAAGAAAGCCCCAACTGAAATGGATGACGCATCACATTCTATGACATAGGGTTTGGATGGGTTTGCATGTTTTTAGGATGGGGGTGACAAGAACACCTATTTGATCGACTCAAATGCCTGCTGACAACAGGCGTCCAACAAAAGGGGACATTCTTACCCGTGAGTAGATGAAGTGAGTCAGCTAACTGGTATAGGGAAGAGGAAAATCTTTTTAAGAATATTATAGTACCAAAGAAGCTTCTCAATTGCTTTTTTGTCGTTGGTTTTAGCCATTTGCAGATGGCATCCAGCTTGCTGGGGATAGTGTACCCATCTTTTAGGACGAGATTTCACATTAAGGTAACTTCCTCCATGTAAGAATCACATTTTAATGGTTTAACAAACAGGTCTGCCCTATGTAATACAGCCCTACCGCCTCCAAGTCCTATCATGTTGTTTGAGAGTAGGGGAGTGAACCAAGGTAATGCTGATATATGCAACTGTGTAGGTGAACCGGATATCACCCAGAACACTATCAATCATTTTGGAATGTGGCTGGCTCATTCTTTAGCCTGAAAGGCATCACTCAAAATTGGAATATTCCTCATTTCAGTTTGATTGCGGTAATGCATCCTGACCTTTCATCACCCAAATCTGGTTGAAGGCATTAACAAGATCAAGTTTTGAGAACACATGCAATTTAGCAATTGCTTGGACAATTGTATGTTCCAAAGGCATTGGGTAGGGATTAAGGAATGTAAACTTATTAAGGTGACTGTAAACCACACAGGGATAAAGGGAACATCAGCCTTCTTGGTAAAGACGATGTGAGAGGCAAATAGGGATGGTTCTTTAAAAACAACCCTTATTAAGCATGTCATCTAACCATTCATTGAGGGCAGCCTCCTCAACCGCTGTATGTGGGTACAGTGGGAAGTTTATGTTCACTACCTGCACCGTTGTCTAAAACCCAAGTCAAACTTTGTAAGCGTGGAAGATGGTCCACCTTCTCAGAATTAAAATTACATTGATATCCAATCAAAGCTTCTAGAAAAACTGACGGAGGCCCGCAGGGGAAACAAGAGAAGTAAACAATTGATGACCTTGAGTTTTAGTAAGAGTAGCCAGTTTTAAACTCACCCTTTATCTGACCATTGGAGAATGACAGCGTATTAGACTCAAGGTGAATCCTTACATGCTGCCAACGCCACCAGCCCACACTTAAAATTACTGGAAACATAAGTTTAGGCATTTCTGAAAAACTATTGCAAAAATTCTAATCAGTAAACCCAGAAAGGTACTGGGCGCTGTACTTTGTATAATGGCTGGAAGGCCAATGAAGTGACCATCACCACAGGACCCAAGTCCAGATCAAGTCAAAGCTGGTGGGCCAACTCTAAGCTCATAAAGTTACCCTCTGCTCCAGTGTCACCAAAGCTTGAAGGACACCTGGTGTGCTCTGATACTATTTTTTATTAGCAATAAAAAGTAAGTGGAATTCTGTTTATTAGAAGATATGGTCATTTCTGCTGACACTGAAGAGATAACAAGCAAGTCAGGGGCAAGATAAGGCTCTTTTATGGGAACAAAATTGGAAATAGAAAGGAGTAGGAACCCTTCTTCTTCAGGATGGACTTCCATTGACTCAGCAACAGGTAAACCAGGATAAACCAAATCAGGTGTTAAGGCAGCATCTGACCCTGGAACCAATACTGATACTGATTCAACAACAGGATCAGGATCTGAGATCACGTTGTTCAACCTGATCAAGAAGTTTATAACTTGAGGGTGGGGATTATGGCAGAGAGAGGCATTAATGGAAGCCACTGTCTTACACATTTGATCCACTTCACCACACAGGGGTAGACCAAAAAATATGATGAGCAGAGGCATGATCCAACGTAGATCTGAATGATTGCAACATATCTTCAGAGAGATTAAGTTCTAAGGATTGCTCAAGAAATTCTGTGACTAAAGAGCTCATGCTAAAGGCTTAGGTAATATGAGAGAAACTAGAACAATCTTTTTAAAATAGTACAGGAATTTTAAAGCTTCTGATACTGTTGTGACAAGTGATG
The DNA here is from genome assembly GCA_022478985.1 of Massospora cicadina. Classification (NCBI taxonomy): domain Eukaryota; kingdom Fungi; phylum Entomophthoromycota; class Entomophthoromycetes; order Entomophthorales; family Entomophthoraceae; genus Massospora; species Massospora cicadina. The sequence continues at coordinate 155,484 of JAKSZP010005313.1, read as the reverse complement.
TAGGGTCACCTGCCCAAATAGCATAATCCAGAAGTCCTCGCACCCAATAATGAGTTTTTTCTAACCGCATCTAAAAGGGCAACACATTGCTGAGCATTATACAATGAAGCGGCATTATTTAAGACAACATTGGATCGCATCTATACCTTATCAAGGGCGTCAAGGACCTGATTAGCAACATCTCAGAAAGAAACACCTGGATTCCCTTCTTGAGGGTGCGCTAAGGGAAGAGTAAAAGGCAGTGAGGCCATGTTACCATGGAGAATTCCTCAAAAGCTATCTGAACGCTGCTCACAAAATCAGCGACTGACTAAACAAACAGCAGGAGACAAAGTACCAACTGTACGTTTATTTTGTAAAGAGTAACTACTGCAGCGTCCATCTCTATGAGGAGGGAAGAAATGGTCAGAAACAATGGATGGTCAATTATGTCATGGTGTTGGCAGATAAGGTTTAGACTATCCTGCCAGTTGGGAGGCAAAAGCACCCAAAAGGCAAGCCAGTATGCTAGAGGCATTGCTTCTTAAATGACTTTCCTTGTGTGGGGAGATGTGTGACAAATGAGCGATGGTTAATTTTAAGTGTAAGAAGGAACTCAACAATTAACCAGGTTGTTGCAACTCCAGATCTGATGGGTCTTGGTGTGGGGAGTTGTGCGATCAGATTTGGCAGTTTGGACTCTCCATAGGGGACTTTGGTGCGAAAATGGAGGTGAGGGGGTGAATCCTCACCTGGAGTGGAGACAGATGGGCCCACAGAATACCGATATCCTTCTGGCGGATGGCCTTGACAATTGGGTTTAATTCCAATAAATTTATTTACATAATACCCAGTTAACTGCGGTAGGGGAAATAGTTAGTATCATGACTGGTATTGCCCAGACAATATGGAGCCCAAGAGGCCACATAACTAGTGCCATAGGGAGTTTGGCAAGGAAAAAATTTAAAGTAAATAAAAAGAAACTGGAACTTGAGAGAATTCCTAATGAATGATAAATTTAACAATTAACTATCAATTTCCTTAGTGTGTTAAGACTGCTTATATAAAACAGTTAATTTGGGGTTTAACTTAGAAATGCATAGGCTTGGGGCCCACTTGATTTGACATAACCTGGAAAACTTTGAGCCAGGGGGAAAACAAATTTAATTTGAAACAACTTTGAAAGATTTTGTGGTGAGGCAAGTCACTGTCAATTTGACCTTGGATGCCAAAATTGCAGTTTTACCACGTTTCTGATGTTTATCATAACAGCATCTCACCTGATGGGCAGTAGGTCTCCCAAGGCCACCCCGTGTAGGGGTGGTCCCAAGAGGTTATAACAGGTTTGTGGTATCCAACATGCCTGCACCCGGTTGCTTTGCCATCAATAAAACTAATCAAGATTCATCAAATGATGATTATAATTATTGAGGAGAGGGTTTTGAGCTAGAGAAGATTTTCACCAATGGCCCAGCGCCATTGGCGAGTTCTGACAAAGTTTACTATCAAGTACATTTGTTTTAGAAGTCACATGTCTGTCAGGCTTTATTCCTAATGTTTTTAAGGCAAGTATTGAATTGGTGAAAACATTTCCCAATGGCTTGATGCCCCTTGGAGTTTTTAACTGAGGATTTAAACTGTGCATATACTTCTTGGAAGATACACGCCCAGAAGTCTTTATTCTCAATGATTTTAGGCAGTTTTTGAACTGACGACAAAGTTCTTAATGGCCTGATGCCATTGGTGAGTTTTTCTAAGAATTTGACACTTAATTCTCCATTTACTGAATGTATGTGCCCTTCATGCTTTTTTGCAAAGGTTTTAGGATTCTTGACCTTAATTTTAAGGGCTTTTTGCCATCAGCTTCATAAGAACAATAGGCCCATAATGGGTGCCAGCCTCTAAGTATTTCAGCTCAATTTTAATTTGTTATGCTAACTTAGTGAAGGCAATTGTGGGGCGGGTGATGGGATCTTCAAAGGAAGAGCTGTTACCCATCGCTCATCTACCACATGGGCAACATCGCCCTGTGAGTTGAGAGGGACAGCTTCCCTTCTTAGACCATTTTTGTAGGGAACGTGAACACCACCAGTCTAGGCAGAGGGGACGCTCCCCCAGACTTATAATTTAGTTTTCTTGTTCTCCCAATAACTATATAGATGTACTTGCTATGACATCATGCTATGCTCTTTATAAAAATTTCAATTTACCAGATGGGTCACCAGTGAGTACCAACGTATCTATAAGGAGCTAGAAACTTAATTACTAGTAGGAAAGAAGATGTCTTTATAGGCTTTAACCTTTTAATTTATTTAATTTTTACTTTGGTTATACTGGATAATTTGTGAAATCTTGAACCATCGGCTGGATGATTTTCTTCATCACATTCTTCTCAGAACACCAAGTGTTACATTAAATGAGGAAATATGTGAGGCACAAATTGAATCAGTTTCACATAAGTTTAAGATTAAAACTAACAATGTCTTGACAATGGCCATGGAAGCAGATTATAAAGTTATTAATTAATTAGATTATTTGAGAAGAATTTTATCAGATATACGCATATTGGAAATGGTGAGAAGAATATTGACCATTTAACTCCCACAACTGAATTGACACCTAGACCCAAGAAGGGGTTAAAGGAATTACCTTAATAAAATATCTGGAGAAATCAATAGTCATCACAGCTCAAATTAACTCTAGGAAAATTCCAACGGACCAAACCAAGCCTAAGATACAATGAGATGAATTCCTTCCTATTAAACTGAAAGATCATCAAAAGGTCAGGAGACAACTAATTAATGTGGCATTCAAGGAAGTGAATCAAGACGAACCCAAAAAGGGTATGGATCAAGAATCTGCCTAATGATCAATCCAAGTAACCCTAATTTCATCTGACATGGGTATTCATCTCATAACTTTCCCTATAAAAAGCATGATACAAAGGCATTATACCTTCAAAAATGAATTACCTGACCAAGAGCCTACCTTCCAGATTTCCCTATATTATTTTAATTGATCCTTCATCTTTTGGGTTTATATTTCAAAATGTTTCATATAAAAACCTATTTTATACTATAATAAAGTGATGTTGTTATTTCATATCTTGTTTTGCTATTTGGCTACAATAAATCCATTTCTCCATACATGCCATAGGATTATACTATATCTGACGGGATGTAAGCAGTGACTTGGCACCCTTTTGGATAAAAATATACTTGTCATGCAACTCAGTTTGCTTCAATAATTGACTGTCATGCTTCTTAGGTCATAACACTAGTTAGCCTAAAAATGGAAGCTCAACGTGCTGGTGTTCACTACACGTGGCTCAAGTGACTCTCAACAATACCTGCAACTATTTAACTTTACCATGAAAAATAAACAAATTATAGTTTAACTAAGTGAACAACAGAAATGTTGAAGAATATGATTGAATGGGAAGTCCACTCATCGTCATATTTGAAGAAGTTCAAGAAAATTTTATGGAGATTCCCAAATCTCGTCTTCTAACCTGGATTTCCAACAAAAGAGTCTCAAAACTATTTTGTGGATCCATTAATCAAGGAGAAAGACATGGCCTCAAAAGGGAATCCTCCATGGACAGGAGTCTCATAAACCTATATGAATCCAACGCTCTCCCATAAAGTTAAGGATCAAATGCAAAGCTATCTTGCAGTAAATTGTGACTTGTACATCTTTTGCATTATAATATTGTGTATCTACTAGGTGTCCACAATGAGGAACTCCAACATCATTTCATCATCCAAGCGGCCTTACAAATGGCCTACAAGCAAGTATATAACTTGGTATTTGAAAGTATAGGGGGCGTCCACCAATTTCTTCGAAGTGATTTGATCCTACATTAATAAGCTACATAATCAAATAGGACTTTTGAATCTGGTGTTATAAAGTATTTGGAGAAAGTCATAAAGCTTATCCAAAAGGTCATCTCAGTGTCAAACAATAATGCCAATTGATTACTTGATACCTTGCCAAAGGGCTTCACTGACAAGATAGTGAAGCTCATGGTGAAAAGGCAGCTCAAGCTTCCACTAGCAGTCACCATGAAGAACAGATCTTCATCCTAAAGGACCATCTAGAAAAAGCCCTAAAATAAATTAATGAGCTGGAGGTATATCACACCTCCAAGACTTCATTATTGAGAACAAATATTGTTTCTTGTCAAGCCTAGGTTGATCAGTATAAAGCAAACTATGTGACTCAGAGTCTAATCTTTCCATTACTGATATTCTTAACAATTGGAGAACAACTTGAGATTCGAATCACCTAGTCAAAAAAACATTAATCAAGCTTATTATTCCTCAATGAAGCTGAGAAACGCCTAAATACTCTTACATAAGAGTTAAAAGCCAAGACCAACAAGCCTCTTCAAAGAGCTGAATGCAAAGAAATGAAGGAGACATAAATTGGCGCATTAGAGTATTGGAGGATGAGAACAAGCTTTTGCAAACATACTGCTCATATGCTCGCCAACATATTCTCGATCTGAACATGCACATTAAGGACTTGGAGAACAATGAAATCGTCCTTAAAAGAAGAATTATTCTGCTGGATATTATAAAAAGACTTACCATGGAGGAAATGGAGCAACATCTCAATCCTCTACAGCCCAAATATGTCAATTCGAAAATCAAGATAAACAGAGCGATGTATGAACTAAATTACCAACTTTGAAGCTCCAGGAGTGTATGTCATTACTGGATTGGAGGACAGCACCTTTACCTTCTTTCAAGGACAGTTTACACTTGATGAAGGGGGTATCACATCTTTCTTCTATGTCTATGAGCTGCAATGGAAAGTTCAGTTGATCTTCAATAGTTAGGCATATTTTTTTTTAAGCCATATGGCTCAAGAAATTATAGTTCCTCATTTGTCCGACCTGCATATCTGGAGAGAATTGAAAGATGTGATATTCAAAGAATTCGGGTCTATATGTCATGGAAACGGCAGAAGAAGTTTAGACTGGCCTGCCAGTTGGGATGCGTGAGCACCAAAAAAGCAAGCCAGAATGCTAGAGGCATTACTAACCAAATGACTTGATATGGAGCCAGTTATTTGGAAATGATGAATTGTTGGTGCAGCACAATAGTGAGTATGATCCCACCAACAAACCACAGTGAGCTCACTCCTAACCCAGGGGGCCTTGCTGCAGGGGGATGGATCACATAGTTAGTTTCATTGAGTTCCTTGGCATATGGGGTAATTTCACTGGGGTGGCAAGGAGATGGATTCTCTCTTGCAAATGGTGGATGTAAGGCCACAAGTTTCCTGTGTACTGGTACCAGAAGTTCGCGATAATGGGGTTGTAGAGCCAAAAGTTTCAGACTCACTGAATCCAATTGACGACGGAGGGGGCCATAGTGGCCATAAAGACTGGTAGAGCCCATCCGGTATTTGAACTGATAGGCCACCAGGGAAACACCATCAGGGATGCGGTCAGAAGGAATAATACAATAAAAAAATTGTTTGGTTTTATGGCAAGATTTTTATTAGGGGAAAAGGAAGAAAATGACCAACAATTTTCTCAGTACTATGCAACTGATTAAATAATGGTCAATTCGGGTAGTGAAAAAACAGGATCAGGACCCTCAATTTTGACCTAACCGGCGAATTATTCAGGAATGGACGGATTTGTTCCTTGAGAACTGACATCAAAAAATTTAGCAGGAGGCCAAGTCGCTGTTGGTTCAACCTCAAATGACTGAACTGAGACTTGACTGCATTTATGATGGTTGGCACAATGGCGATTAGCCCAATGAGCGATGGGAATCTCCCAAGGTCATCCCACATAGGGATGGGTCCATTTGGTTGGGAACTGGTTCAGGACGCCCAATCCGCCCACGCTCAGTTGCTGGGGCATTTGTTCAGTCAGTGGCATCACATCAGCCACAACGCCTGAATTATCAACAGGGGGCTTCAAATCCTCATCAATGGCATCTGATGCTATAGCCTGCCCATCAAGGATGATCCCAGATGACTTTGGTAGTGAGGTGATTTGTTTGATTGACATGTTAATCAAATTGGAACTGTCGGGCATTCCAGCTGATAACTCAGTCTTCATACTTTTCCAGCCATTTGAGATCCGAGCATCAGCCAGATTACCACTCAAATTAAATTCAGTTGATCTCAATTCAACAATCTTGGTGCAAATATTGCAGATTCCCCGTAACAGTTCTGCCAAGGTGAGTGTGGGTACCAGGGGTGGGATCTGAAGCGAAAGAGCTGTTACCAAGCGCTCATCTACTACATGAGCGAGACCCCACTGAGTAATGAATAGTACTGCCATCCTCTTCAGTGTCTTCTTACTTGGGAATGGAAATATGGCCCTATCAACAGCCAGAGGGCGTTCCCCAGGAATTACACTATAGTGGTGCTTGAATATGAAGAACATGCTTAATGAGAATTGCACTATGCTAAAAATACAACCCTTTTCCAAATTATCTGATAACTTTTGCATAGAGGCCCAAATGCTGTTTGGCTCAAAGATGCTTATTTGGGCAATTCAGTAGTCATTGTCTTTGCTGGTTTACAAAGTACCTTAACCTAGCCATGCACATCACGTCCATCAAATAAAGCTTAAAAACTCTGTTTTGGACATAAAATAAGGCTTGCTCTATGTAGTTTCCATATAAAAGCCTTAGACCTCATGTAAGGCATCCACAAAACCCAAAGTGTCTACCATAGAAGAAGCAAACTTTAAGAAGGAGGAGAAGCCAAGATGCAACTATTACAGACCATCTAGTACTAAAAAAAGATGCAACTATTACAAAAGACAACCATACCGGTGACATGTGATTTAAGAAGTTTTCTGCTCATGCAGGGAAATGGAAGGTTGGATTATGGTCGGGTACCTTTAAAGTTGACTGACCCAAGATAACTGAAAGAGAAACTTTGCCAATCTCTCATCTCATTTTCATTAAGTTTAGGTCCAATAACAACTCTGAAGGGGTCATAAGTAAACAGGTTATTACATTTAGTCTCACTTGATGAGCTCACCATTCTGGACAGTTGAATGCTGAAAATATTAATAAAGACCAAGTCTCAAATACGCTTACTTAAAAATGTCATCAGGTGTCCCAGGATTTTAGAAACAGCCAGTGAAACTTCTCAGTACCTTGCCCTGTTGATATGACCCACCTTGAGCATCCATTGTCTCTTAAAGATCAAGAAACTATTTTGAGACAGCCCATAAGCTCATTTAGACGCTCCAGCTCAAAGAGGTGTTAGTCCTATCAGCAATGTTTTGAGGAACCAATATCAAAGTGTAATCAGTATGTAATAAATAAAAACGTCCATGTTTCTGATTACCATCTTGCCTTAGGATATAATGCGAAATTTGACTCTCAAGGTAAGTTTATGCCTCATGCACTTACCAATTCAACATCTAATTTTGGGAAACTCAAAGTGTGAAAATGTCAAAATAGGTAATCGAGGTTTCAACCCAAATTATCCTTTTTAATTGACAAAATAAAAAGGCCGTGAAAAAACATTTCAATAACTGCCACCATGAACGCAACAAGAAAAAGACAATGAATTCAGGGGAGATCAACCTTTGAAAATTAAATTTTTTGTTTATGTGACAAAATTTTTTAGTCCACGGAAACCAGGTAATACAAGGTAAGAGTGGCCCTGAGGCCACAAGATAAACCCAGTCAAGATTGTCAATTACGATGGAAATAGATCTGATTGAGTTCAAAAATAGCACAGACTCAACCTTTAAAGTAACCCATTCAGGGAGCCCCATAACACTATCCTCAGGCTATAAGAGCTTAAAGGATAGCTTGTGAGAGGCTCATCCCAGCGCTAAGCCCTTTCAACTTCAAAAACCCAAAAGCATCCCAACTCAGTATTTGTAAATCTGAGTCTTATGTGAAAGTGTACCAATTAATTTAACCCAACCATTGAATCACCCCACTAAGAAGGATTTAAAAAAGAGGGTGCCATTTATCAGGTGGTAGCTACCATGAGGGCTTCCTGGGGCGAGTTACCTCCAGCCTGGGAAAATTTGCTCATAATATATTTCCAAGATCTTTGTGCTGAGGGAACCATGAATGAAAGCAAGCCGGTCTGGGCTGCAATAGCCAGTCCACCCAGTGATGGGAAACATGCCCAACGCGTTGCTGGGATGCACCCCAATATGTGAGAGAGTTTGGGGTTTAGTGCATCTGGACGGTTACCTCACACAGGGTGGGCTGACCATGGGTGAGATAGCCCTGTGGGCCAGTCCCCCTTGGTTCCATCTGAATCCACTGGAGAGGGGGATGCCCATAATGGATTTCACGCCAACAATCACTTTAATTAAAGGGTTGGCTATCAGTCAAAGGTTCCCTCCATGCTGGTTACTCAACAACTGGGACCTTAAGTGACCGCTAAAGAGCTGAACTGGGGATCTGGTGGCGTTCTGGCATCACATACAGTTCAGAGTAATATAAAATCAGAAACGCCCCAGTTTCTGATCTCTACTTAACTTAGGATCTGAAATGAGTTTAAACTCTCAAGGTAAGTGTTGATACGTCATGTGCTGACCAATTCACCTTTTAATTTAGGAAAACACAAAAAAAGAAAAAGATGAAACAAGTAAGTGAGGTTCAACCACGGAATTAGACTTGTTTATCTACTAATAAAATAAAATGCCATAAACAATATTAATCTCAATTTTTCCACTGCAAACACAACAAGAAAAAGACATAGTATTTGTGGGAGATCAACCTCTGAAAGCTCAAGTTTACTTGATGTGACATAAACATATTGATCCATGGAAACTAGGTAAGACAAGGTAAGGGCGGCCATGAATCCATAGGAGAAACCTATATGAGATTGGGAATCGAGACAGAGAGAATTCAGAACAAGTTCAAAGATTATGTGGGCTCGATCTTTAAGGTCACCCTTCTAGGGAGTCCCTACCAAACTATTATATAGGCCCATAAGAGCTTAAAGAAAAGCTCAGGAGGGGCACAGCCCAGCTTTGAGCCCCGTCTTAACTGCAAAACCCCAAAGTATTCTGACTCAGGTTTTGAAAAACTAAATACTAAATTGAAATTATCAATTGGATTAATTTAACCATTACACAATAATTCAGAAGGTTAAGTTATAGCTATCTTCTATAGGATCACCTATCAATATTCTTTTAACCCCAACTCATTGAGAAGATTAAGCTCACTCCCACCTTGAATACACTCAATAGTATATTACTTCTATTCTAAACAACACCAAGGCAATAGCTAATTATTCATCCCTACCAATATGAGTTGGAAAAACTTACTCAGCTCCTAAAGTTTCCCTGGACAATATCCAGTATGATATACTCATTGGGATGCAATTTATATTTGAATATGAAGGAGGTAGCATATGAAAAAGAAAACTTTACTCTCAATTATGTGGGTCCCTTTGTATTGTATAATAAAGGCTCCATTAAGAATAATTACTCTTACCTGGTCAAATATCCTGTTTTTAATTTACCTTTGCATTATTCTACCTCTTGAAAAAATATGAAAAAGCTACCTAATTCAGCAGATACATCAAAGGGAATACTATGTATATGCCATTTAAGAGATAAAATTTAAACCAGGAGAAAATGAGTGTTTTCTACCAACATAGCTCAGCTTATACCACCAAGATGATTGTTACATATCATTACTGTCAGTGGATTAAGTAGGTTTGAACTTGTAATGGTTGGGTTTCTACCAATTATTACTTTTTGACTCAAGTGTCAGGAGATTGTCTATAACTCTCCAGATCCCAGCAAGGTGGTGCGCGATTCACAGCCACAAACTCAGGAAACTCTTAGCAAAAACAAATGTAAGAAGGGCATCGCAGAGGGCGCCAAAGCCAAAGTAACCTTTATGCAAAGAGGTATAACGCGATGTAGAGTAATGATAACAGACACATAGGAACACTTGGGTGAGCCCATGGGGAGCCCATAACTAAGTTGAGATCAGTGCTGGAGGGTTTATATGCCTCTGTTTGGAGGGAACCAAAGAGTCCACCGATGCACTTGATCTTGTAGTTACTTAAAGATGTTAGGGCAGACAACGTTGTTAATGACCTCCTCAAGGAGGTTTGCACACAGGTTCAAATTAACCTTAAATTAAAAAATTCTAAATGAACAGGGGATTTATTAATACGAAGAAGATGACCAACAAGAAAGATTGATCATGAGCAAAAATATTTAAGCTAATTTGGAGAATTATTAATTGGTGAAAGTGTTACTAAGCCCAGGTGCACCAATAAGTGCATGCTTCCATTTGACAAAGTAATATATTTAAAAATTGACCAAACTCAAGTGTTTTGTTGAAGTTGAGGTCAACATGATTTTGAAATTTTATATATTAAATGGGTTTTAAAAGCACGTTCACCAAGCAACTGAATTGAACTGTAGTTAAAAAAATGATAGCATTTCCTTTTTAATGTTATTGCCATTACACATGGCTGGGCATGTCGCACTTCCTCTGTATCAACCTGGGCATATCTGGCCTGCACCCAACTTCGGTCCAAGGTGTGCCTTAAGCCACAAAGATCTTGAAGCTTGACCTTTTTTAACTCTTGGCGTTCAGCCTTGTCTTGGCAATTGACCCCTTCAATAAAGTCATGTGAACATGACATTATCCTCTCCTCTTTTATGGGCTTACCCCCTCTGGGCATTCACTAAGGAAGAGCTCTTGTATGCAGGGGCCAACTTCATGGCAGTGACGGCTTTCTTGGACTTGTATCCTGCAGCCTCAGGGAAACGCTTGTGGAATGATTTAGTTAAGTCTTGGGCATGGGCACAGTCCCGTGATGAAACCCAACTATTCTCTGCTGCATCAAATCCCTTCCTGGATTCAAGATTCTCAGCCTTCTTCAAACCCGATGAGAGGCTACTATCTCCTGCACTTCCCACTCTGGAGCCCCATCCAAGAGATAAGCCTCAGGAACCTCTGGTGAGGGCCCTTAAACAACGTAAGCTTGCTTTTATAGAATACTGAAAAGCTTTGAAATGAAGGGGGAGGTTAACTAGTATGAGGCGTAGCCCATCTTTATGACAATTCAGTAAGGCACAATCCTCATTGGCCCAGTTTTTTGCATGGTTGCTTTTTTGGGATAATTTTTAGATTTTAGCATAATGTGGTCTTCTTCCTTGTATGCTGGTCCAAATCATCTCTTTACATTAGCGTCCTCCTTGTAAGCCTGCATTATCACATCTAAATTTGTGTTCACCCCCTGGTGACTTTCTTGATTATTTTGGAAAAGTCCTCCACCGCTTCCAACTTGGATCCACAACAGGGCTCCATGTTGAAGGCGGATTGAAGCTATAGTTGGCGAAGAAGGGGAAACAACCGATTGATGCATGTTGGGAGTTGTTATAACTGAATTGGGCCTTGGGTAAAATTGGAAACCCAATTTGAATTATCTGCAACAGTGTAACACCGTAAGAACTGCTCCAAGCACAGGTTCACTCGTCTAGTCTACAAATCAGATTTGGGTGGCAGGCAGTTGAATGGAAGGGACGATTTGCAGAGTCTTACACAACTCTTTCCAAAATATGGAGGGAAACTGAGGTCCATGATAGCTGATAATTTCTTGGGTGACCTTATGAAGAAAAAACACATGAATGACAAAGAGGTAGCCATCTCAATTGGAATTACTGTGATTCATCAAGGAATAAAGTGGGCAAACTTCATAAAAAGGTCCACCACACGATGATACCATTGTAGCCATCAGATACTGGCAATTCACAATAAAATACACTAAGAATTTCAAGGCCCTTCATCCTTTTGAACTGATAGCAAAAACCCTGCTAGCGGCTGGTAAATTAGTTTCATTTGGTTGCAGACAAAGCACTCTTTAAAACACATGCCCACATGTGGGGCTAACCCCTTCCAATTCTATGTGCGGCAAATTAACTCCAGAGTCTTTGCCTTTCCAGGATGACCAAAGGGATTAAATTAAGGTAGTCCCAGATGATTCAGGCAAAGTGGTCCGGCATGAACTATAAGCGCCCCTGAAACCACACCATCTCATCCTTCACATGATAACACCTGGTAATATCCTCCTGATACAACGCTCTCTTAGAAAGGTCATAGTATTTATGGCTTACAAAGGCTTGAAAAGGATTACCTTCTGAAAATATCATATTCCTCCGCATTTTCCAAAGGAGAAAGAACTGTCCCATTAGCTGAGGGAGTAGGAAGTTGAGACACAATCTTATTAATAGAATCATCAATTGGGTATTATGCATCTCTACCTCCTTTGGATCAGGAGATAGTGCAGGGTTGCGGTTCAAAGCATCCACCAGACCATTCTCTTTTCCTTATGTAAACTCATAGGAAAACACAAATTGAGCTAGTGTCTCATGCCGGTGGGTTTGCCATAGGTTCAAGACATGAGATACGCGGTTTTACAGCAAGTCATGGTGGTCTTTATATACACAGAAAAGCTGAGATGAGCCATGCAAGTGATGACGCCAATAAGTCAGCTCCTCAACCACTGATAATAACTCTATATCTTATATGGTATTGTTTGGCTTAGTCAAAGACAACTTCCTGGAAAAATATACCACTGGATGCTCTATTCCATCTTCGCCTATTTGTAATAGGGCCTCCGCTATGGTGAAGTTATAGGAATCAAAAGCCACAATAAACACTTTATTGAGATTAACATGGTGATGGACGTGGACAGCAGGGTGCACTTTACCACCTGGAAGACATCCTGTAATTTTGGGGACCGATTTAGCACTTTTTCTCCACTTGCCTTATACAAGGGCACCTTCACTTCAGAAAGATTGGTGTAAATTTCTTAAGGAATGTACACGTCCCCAAAAAAACTTCTTAATTCCTTGACTGAAGTTGTAGTGGGCCACTCATGAATCACCTTCTCCTTGTCTGGAGTTATCATGTGCCCTGGGTCAAACATGACTTTACTCAGGAAGGTGACCTGGGACTTGAAGAATTCACATTTAATTCTAATGCTAGGTCAGCTGCCCTTTAAATGCTCTATCACCTGCCAAAGGTGTACTGCATGGGACTCATTATCAGGGGAGAAGCCCAGAATATTATCCATGTTAACTACCATGCATACCCCCATAGTTCCCCTAAAGCTGCATCAATATAGTGTTGGAAGTCAGCAGGGGCATTTTTAAGCCTAAAGGGCTTAACCCAGAATTGGAAAAAAATTTCTGGTAAAGAAGCAGTTAACCACTACTGACCCTTCTTGATCCAGAGCTGATTGAATGCATTTAAGCAATCTAGTTTGGAGAATTTTTCGCCTTCTTCACATAGCATGTGTCAAGATTTTAACCCGATGGATCCTTCCAATAGTATCAGAATTAGGGGTTTTGGTTAGTCAGGCATAATTTCCGCTAATCGCTAATTCAATACTATATAAGGTTATAAAATATTAATCGTTTTTGGTTCAGCAGATACCCAGTTCGGCACTGACTATAAAATTATAGGTGATTGTGGGAATTTATGGTAGAAAGCTTATGTATTCGTTTACAAGCATATAACAGTGATTTGGCTAACTTGAATGTGAATTGGCAGAATTGTATCTCTGTGCCAACTTCCATAAGAAATGTCTGTGAGATTTTGGGCAGAAAGCCAAAGTATTTGTTATCAATCATTTATAAATTTGTGACTAATTCAGAGCACTGGCGACTCATGCAGATGATTCTCAAAGTTCTATTTAATTATGTATTTATATACAATCAACCAGCGACTTATGCTGAGGATGGATTGCATAATGTTAATATTTGGTGATCAGAAGAGTGGATCTGGAGGGAACCACTATTAAGTATGAATTAATGAAGTTGACGATCTGATAGAGTTTTGGCATCAATGAGGCCGATGGGTTTTCTGGTATTTGATTTTCTAAAGAGTACTTGGTGCGCAGTAGCCCTGAAAGTAGTATAAATAGTCATTCATTCCCTTCTAATAAAGATCTCTCATCTTTCCATCTTTTATGTTTGTTTGAAGTAGCTTAGAGCAACTAGAGTGGGAAAGGTGGTATAGGAGATCCCCAATAGGCGCAGGTGATCATGCCTGGAGTGTCCAGCGCTTCCAACTCCCATGCCTCCTCCCTATGAGGAACCAGTGGGAACCTGGCCAGCTGGCTACCAGCGGATGCTGTGACTGGCCACCAACCTTGTGGGGTGCAGCGCAGGAGTGCCATGGCCGCCCAAGATGGGGGATGGACTCACTGAGGAATGTTCAGATGGGTTGGTGAAGGGTTGTGAGGGTGGGGCAGCGCGGAAGTGCCTGAGCCACCCAGGAAGGGGGCAGGACTTGCTGGGGCACACACTGAGGACACCTGGGGCTAAAGGAGAAGCCATTAGTGGTTATTTGGTGGGTTGGACTTGGACTTGTAGGGGCTGGTACGCCAATGAAGGCAAAATGGCAAAGGGCCAACCAGTCTTCATACTGGTTGGCCTAGCACACTAGAGGAGCACATGGTCAATTTTGCAACAGCATGCAATCTGTGAGTCCAGTGGAATAGGATGCAAGTCTGGCACTCTGAGTTGTTAAGATTCCCATAATCTATGCATAGGCGTAAGGTACCATCAGCGTTCTCCATAAAGAGAAGTGGGGAACATATGGGGTGGTTCACTGAAGAATCGTGCCTTTGTCTAACTACTCCTTAACCCACACATTTAAGGCTGCTTCCACCCATACAGTCAAAGGGTAAATTGGGGAAGATAAACACCAGATTAGCGGTGATCTTGAACTCACAATTAAACTTTAAATGAGCTGGTAGTACATTAGCTGAAGCTTCATCAAACGAAGATTCTAACCCCTCCAAACAAGAAGGTAGGTGAACATCCAAAAAGGGATTTATCAACGGAGCAAGATTGAGTGTATGGACAATGGGACAGTGGGGCAGATCACCCTGATAGTTTGCTTCAGCCAAAGGGACAACTAAGTCATGACCATTCTTCAAAGTTAAGGACAAGATTGATTTTTAAGTTAATTCTGACGTAAAACTTTTGTCATTACTTTACACCCAAAATGAAGAGGAACAAGAGGTTTTTGATAGCTTGGACGCGGTCAGCCAAATGATATTTGACAACTTGATAATCCACAAACAACATAATTTTCAGCGTAGAAATACCTTGGCAAGCGCCTCTGCTAACCATACCACCGGCAAGTAACTCAGCTCTAGGTAATCGGCTAGGTATTGGTCAATAAATTCTCAAAGGCTCCTGTATCCACCAAAATATGATGCTGATTTTCCTTAGAGGGGATGAAAAGGTAGAAGATAACAAAAAATATCCAGAATGTTCTTTATTTATAGCAGACAACGCCAATATTTCACCAAAAAATCTTATTTGGGCATAAGCATGCCTCCAGGGAAATTTTCTGCATCATAGAATGGAGAGGGATAGTTGCCACTCTTACTACTGAGGTCACATATCCCACCATATCTTCGCAATTGCATAAAAATTTTCGTATTGAAGAAGTACTCCTTTCCACCTCCTGTGTTCTGCGGATCATGGTAGTGGTCAAGCTTGGGTTCTCTGAGGTGATTTAGTACAATGAGATGGGTTCCTTATCTGAGCCATAAGAGAAGATATATGGCTCAGTTTTAATATAAGAAAACATCATTATAGAACGTTATTAGGCAGCGAATGACCCCCTAACCATTTTAGCAATGTTTTAAATTGTTATCCAAGGCCATCTACCAGGCCCTTCATTGATGATCCCACCCGCATCATACAAATGCAGTGCTGAAGAAAATTAAATTTAATAGTATATATTTTTTATAGGTTTTTGGTGGTAATACTAAGGTATTGCAACTCTCTGATTGTGAATCATCCATGTCCACCATATATGAGCAAGAAGGGTGGGTACTTACCATTTGGAGGTAGCAAGAATATTGATGAGATGCTCCAACCATCAGCAAAATGATAAAATGGAAATGAGCTCCGCTGCAGCTGAGCAACAGCTGTCTCACCAAATTCAAAGTTCAAAAAAGTCCCACAAGGATAGAATTCATGCACATAAAATAAAGTGGTTGGTCGTCTAATGTCAGGAGAGTATCTATAGCTCTCCAGATCCCAGAAAGGTGGTGCACGGTGCACAGCCACAAAACTAGGAAATTGTCACCAAAATTATGGTAAGAAGGGCACCACAAAGGGCGCCAAAGCCAAAGTGACCCTGTGCAAGGAAGCATAACGTGGTGTAAAGTAGTGGGAAACAGATACACAGGAACACTTTGATGGGCTCATAGGGGAGCCCATAATCAAGCTAAGATCAGTGCTGTAGGGTTTGTGAGCATCCTTTTGGAGGATACCAAGGGGGCTTAACGGTGCACTTGATATTGTAGACACTTTAAAGAAGGTAGGGCGGACATCGTTGTTAAAGACCTCCTAGAGGAGGTCTGCACACAGGTTTATAATATAAACCATAAATCAAAAATTGTAAATTAACAGGGGATTTTTTTAAAGAAAGAAGATGACCTATGAGATAGATTGACCTTGAGCAAACATATTTAAGCTAATTTGGGGTATTATTAATTGGTAAAATTGGTACTAAGTCTAGGTGCATCAATAAGTGTCTACTTCCATCCAACAAAATAGGTACTACAAAATTGACCAAACTTGAGTGATTGAATAAATTTGAGGCCAACCTGTGTTGGAATTATATAAATTAAATGAGTTTTGACTCTCGTTCAGCAAACAACTGAATTGAACTTTAGTTTAACAAATGGTAGAACGTCTAATTTAATGTTATTGCCATTAATATGGCGGGCATGTCGCACTTCCTCTGTACCAACCTGGGCATATCTGGCCTACACCCAACATCAGTCCAAGGTGTGCCTTAAGCCATGAAGGTCTTGTTGCTTGACCTTTTTTAACTTTTGGCGCCCAGCCTTGTCTTGGCAATTGACCCCTTCAATAAAGTCATGTGAACATGACATCAAAATTATGATTTTTAAATCCAGAGTCAGAACGCTTTTAGGGTTTTTTAGTTGAGGCGGAACTCTGCGCTGGGCTGTGCCTCTCCTGAGCTATTCTTTAAGCTCTTATGGGTCTAAATAAAAGTATGGGAGAGACTCCTTAGAAGGGCGACCTTAAAGGTAGTGCCCACATTATTTCTGAACTTGTTCTGTATTTTTTCTGTCCTGATTCTCACTCTCAAGTGGGTTACTCTTGTGGCTTCGGGCCACACACCTTGTCTTACCTGGTTTCTGTGGATCAACAAGATTTTTTTGCATGAACGGAAACTTGTTTTTAAAAGGGTGATCCCCAAAAATACTCTGTCTTTTTCTTGTTATTTTTGAGGTAAAAAAGTTATTGAATTTGATTTAAAATTTATTTAAGGTATGCCAACCAGGGGACAGACAGTACCAAAGATAAAAACAAAAAAAGAACCTGATTAAAAGTACAAACGGGAAGACAAAACAAAAAACTTTCAACCAGGTGGGGCGTGGAAACCTTCAACCCACCATGGCAGAGGGTGAGGGAGGGTTAGGTGTGTTTTAAGCAGACATATCCGCCATGACAAGGTCATTATGATTGAAAAATGGACTAAAGCGGATAGCCATGGCGTTGAGGATCAGCGAAGTGTGGGTGAATGGCGGTGTAGAATGAATTCTCGCTTTGTCTAGATCAGCGCGGTAGACAACTTCAACAAATTCTGCTAAGTGATGCTCAGCTTAAATGCGGACATTGGGGAGCTGAACAATCTTGGAGATACTTTGGTAGGTGATTTTAGCAGATAGATTAAATTCTGCTAGTTTAGCAACATGCATGACAGCTGCTTTGGCATCTTTAAATTATTTTTGAGATAATGCTGCAGTCTGATTCAGGGAAATCAGGGGGAAGTAGAGTGTGGACAGCCCTAGTTGGTATTGAGCCACTTATTGGGCCACTGCTTTGCGCAGGTTTGGGCAATGGATGAGGCCACCGCTGCAAAGGTGAGCTGGTGTTCACTTTGGTACTTGGCAGCATTGGTTTTAGGAGTGAAACGTTTGGGGGATGGAGTATTGTTAAAATCAGAAATGAAAAAATCAGCCCAACCATAATTAAATTGGCAGAGAAATTAACCAGAGTCCTTACTCATGATAACATTACCTGATTAATCAAACTTAGCCAATAGGTCCCATGGATTTTGGTTTACTAGAATAGTGGATGAATTCAGGTGGTTAGAAGTCGAATGGGCAGCTTGGGCATGAAGAGTGATCCAAGCCTGACTCTGATTGGTGGGGTAGAATTTGGTGGGGACAATTTCCCACTTCAGCCCATCGAATGGGATCATTGAGTGAAAGGGAGCAGCAAACTGCCCCATTTAGAACCTGCTGAATATGGCTCTGAAGTTGCATCATAGGAAGTGGCTCAGGGGCAGGATTTTTTAAATGTCGAGCCCAAATTCAGAGGGGACAAATTAGGCAACCATTATTAACATGAACCCAAAAGAAATGCTCAGGAATTGCTACAATAAAAGCATGGGGGATTTGGTGGGCTATGTCAGGGTGGTGTGGGATTATAGTGGCTTTCATGCAAGGGGTGGAAAGGCACTCTGCACCAGAGGAAACAACGAAGATGAGGTTGGGCTGAGTGCCATAAGCCATAAGCCCTATCATCAGCTGATCATACAAAAGTTGGGGTGGAAGGTGGGAAGGGAGGGAAGCAAAAACACCACCATTGTGGTTTCTGTAGTGAGCCAAGTTCAGGTAGTTGGTATGGGAGTGTTTTTGTAAACAATGGGAGTAGAAGCTGTTGCTGCAGTATTCTTCTCCATCTGGAAGCCAACGTCAAAATAGCCCTTAAACGGGCTGAAAACTAAGAAACCAGCCTGACTGAAGGCACCAGTGGTAAGCTTGATTGCTTTTTCAGTATATGGGAATAACCGCCTGTAGTCAACACAGGGGCAAAAGCGAATGTTAAACTGAGGAAGGGTGAGAGGGTGGGGCGATATGGGTGTATGTACGCTAGGTGGAGCGCTAAGTCCCAAGGGGACAAATTGGCTAGAGGAGTTTGGCGGGTTATTCGAGCTTGTATGCACATGTTTCCCTGCAAGGCGGAAAATGTTATGGGGTTGAGCACCAATGCCCCACATTGGGGCGGCAGACGGCAGATCTGAGGACATCAAGCGAGAAGCAATCATGTCCAGATGGCGGTGGATAAAATAAACTTTTTAACTTTTATTAGAATTGTCTCAAAAGTGAGATTGGGCGGAAAAAGTGTTTATTGGGATTAATTTTGTTTGCGATTTTTTAATTTGTTCATGGATAAAACAAGAATAACTTGGTGTTAAAAACTCACTTACCTAAATTTTTATTGATTTGAGTTTTCCTAAATCAGATGTTTAATTGGTCAGTGCATGAGGTATCAACACCTACCTCAAGAGTTCACCTTGCATCAGATATTGAGTAAAGATTTTAATCAGAAACCAGGATGTTTCCAATCATTACATTATTCTGAACTTCATGTGCTTCCAGCACATCACCAGATCTCATTTCAGACAACCTCATTAGCACTTAAGGTCCAAGTAGTTGAGTAACCATCACCTAGATAGCCAGCGACTGGTGTCCAACCCTGGACCTGAAGTGATTGTTGGCATGAAATTCCAGTGGGGCCTACTCCTCACCTGTGGATTTGGTTTGCACTATAAGGATCTGTCTCAGCAGAAATCCCTCACCTCACATTCAGCCCACCCTGTGTGGGATAACTGTCCAGCCGCGCTGGAACATAAACCATCTCACATGAGAAGGGAGCTCATCCTAGTCATGCGTTGGGCGTGTTTCCACTCACTGGGTGGACTGGCTGTTGAAGCCAGTTCTAGCTCACTTTTGGTCATGGTTCCCTTACCACAAGGGGTTTGTAATTAAATTCTGAGAGAATTTTCCTGGGGATGGAAGTATCTCAGCCCAGGAAGCGCTTGTGGTGGCTACCGCCTGCTATGGGCGCCCTCTTTTGAAAGGTACTTCTTAGCGGGGTGATGTAATTGTTGGGTTAAATAAATAATTGCATTTGCCTTAATTTAGATTTCCAATTCCTGAGTTGGAATGCTTTTGGGGTTTTGCAGTTGAGGTGGGGCTTAGCGTTGGGATGAGCCTCTCCCAAGATATTCTTTAAGCTTTTAAGGGCCTAAAGAATGTGATGGAGGGGCTCCCTGAATGTGTGACCTTAAAGGTTGAGTTTGTGCAATTTTTGAACTCAATCAGATTTATCTCTATCTTGATTCCCTATCTTGACTGGGTTTATATTGTGGCCTCAGGGCCATTCTTACCTTTTCTTACCTAGTTTCCGTGTACCAACAAGTTTTTGTCATATAAACAAAAACTTGAGTTTTCAGAGGCTGATGTCCCCTGAATACTCTGCCTTTTACTTGTTGTTTTTTCAGCGTAAATTTATTAAAATAAATAAATTCAATTTTTATAATTTTTAATAAATAAACAAGACTAACTTTGGGTTCAAAGCCTAGTTTATCTGTTTTGGTTTATTTCTTTGAGTTTCCATAAATCAGAGGATGCATTGGTCAGTGCATAAGGTATCAACGCTTACCTCAAGAGTTCAACCCTATGTCTCATCCTAAGGAAAGATGGCAATCAAAAACTAAGACGTTTCCAATTATTACAGAACAACTAATTTTTCCATGAGTTCTCAATCCAGTATATCAGCAGCCTATTGTGCTACTACTTGTAATATAACCAACAAAGAGATTTAGTCAAGATACTACAAGATTGGGAAAATCATTACTCCTTACTGATGAAACCTAAAAGGTACAAATTATTGGTAATCACCTTAATTTTGGCTTACTTCCAATAATGTAATTTGTGCTAACCCTCAAGTGAAATATTTGAAAGCGTAATCATGAGGAACCAGAAAAATGCATCAATTACTTAAAAATTATCAAGATGTTTTCTCAACGCCAGATGTAAATTATGGTCACATCTGAGGTTAAACTCATAGTATTAACGTAGGAATTTTAATCACTATTTTATTAAAGCCATATAGTAAGTCGATGGTAGAGGAGCAATACATGAAGACTCAGCTCAAGCAATTATTGTACGCTGGCTTACTTGCGCCCCCAGAGTCCATGGTCAACCTTGTTGTTATCTTTAAAGAAGAATAGCGGTGATCACAGAATAGTGAAGGATTACAAAAGCTAAACAGCTTTAAAATAAGAGTATTTAAAATTTCACAAATTGATGATGCTCTTCTTAACTTTATGACTCAAATTTTTTCGCTGCTATGGACCTCACCAGCAGTTTGAGGCAGATGAATCTTTCTTTTATAGAAAAAATCAAAGCATGTTGATATGCACTGAAGAATTATTTCAACCATACAGCCCCCTCAGGGAATATGAAACGCTCCCAGATCATTCCAACTGGCAATGGGTAATACATATAGAACCTTACATTCAGTTGTGTGATTGTATACCTAGATGACATAATAGTGTTTTCTAATATCTTCTGACCATCTAGATCACCTCAAGTCAGTTTTTTAACACTTCAGAGAATACAACGTTATAATAAAACCTATTATTTGTACCTTTTTCAAGAAGGCTCTAGTATTTTAGGACATGCCAAAGTCTTGTGGAAGAAATCAACCCTTGTGTGATAAAGGTTTAAGCAATAACCAAGATGCCTGAGCAGAAGAGCCTTCAAGACATATAGGTATCCTTAGGAATGTTGGGATATTACC
This sequence comes from Massospora cicadina, assembly GCA_022478985.1. NCBI lineage: Eukaryota > Fungi > Entomophthoromycota > Entomophthoromycetes > Entomophthorales > Entomophthoraceae > Massospora > Massospora cicadina. The sequence continues at coordinate 133,862 of JAKSZP010005313.1, read as the reverse complement.
ATATCTTTCCCTAATCTTGCTTAACACACTGAACCTCTTGTCTCTCTTCTCGAAAAAAGCCCATTTTATATGGAGAGTAGAGCAAATGAACTGCATTTAAGTCAATAAACAGGTTATTGAAAAGAGGCCCAAACATAAAACATTGGACTATGGAAACCCATTCATTTTTCTTGACGCCTCTGACTTAGCCATGGACTCCATCCTTTCTCAACTGCATGATGAAGGCATTGACCACCCAGTGTCCTATTTAGCAAAACGCTTTCCAAAGTTGAGGGAAATTATAGCATCAGGTGGAAAGAGAGCTTAGCTGTACTCCTGGTGGTGAAACATTTCTACCATTCTTGTATAATATAAAACAACAGTTTTAAAAGACCACACTTCCCAAGAAGTGGCTGCAAAATATGAAAGACTTAAAAAGGAAGAATATCCTACTGGGCTCTCAAACTTCAGCATTATGGCTTGAATATTGTACATCAAGCTGAAGCAATGTACATGAATCTTTATGGAATATCTCAACTGCCCATATTATATTTATACAATAGCTAAAAGAATAATAATATGACCTACTCACAAAGAAAAGACTATTGGGAGGAAGAAAATAAACGAGTTTAGAAGATGCTTAAATCCATTTTATTTGGGGAAGGACGACCAGGGTACAGACAGTTCCAATAAGTAAACTAAACTGAACTAACAAAACAAACTTCAGCAAGAGGAGGGCACCCCAGAGATGAAAACGCTATCTCCTAGCGTTAGCGGGAACTCCAAGAGAAGGAAGGGGTGTTACATGTGTAAGGGCTTGCGCCAGAATTGAGCACGTAAGTAGGAAGGGGTCTGAAGCGATGAACCAAACTGGGAACTAGGATGAGACCATATGGCGGCGCCAGGGAGGGAGGTACCCAAACATCCAAGCTTGAAAGTGGTCCACAAGGTGCGACTGGAACTGGTGTATAGCTTCCTGGAGGGTGGGAGTAGAGCCTGATATAGCATCCAAGACAAACGTGTGGATAGTCTATATAGCGATTTCAACCACTAAGTCATGGAGGGAAGGTGGTGGAGGGAAAACCATGGACAAAGCGAGGATGTCCTTAGACAGGCTGAATGGCTGTTCCTGATCCTGGCGAAAGATATATTGGACCTCATGCCAAATCACTTTTGAGGGAAGGCACTCTTCCAGGCGATGAACCAACTTTCCATACTGGCCACACATGATGCAAGTTGATTTTAAAGCGTTAGAGCGCTCAGCAGTATGGTACATCCGTCTCAAGCAGTGCCACACATGGGAACAAATATGCGGCTGCAGAAGACGGTGGTTGGCATACTTCCAAATGGCTTTCTGGGTATCAAGGGAGTAGGGGATGTCCAACATGTCCAGTTAGTCCACCATGGCTATGGTAGGGGACCTCATGAGTATCACTCCGTTCAGAAAGGGTAGTCTTGTAATTCCTGGGTGAACTGAAGAGTAGGGCGTCCTCTGGGCGGTGTGCCCACTGATGCGAATTCTCCACTCAGCGCTCCACATGGAGAAAAGGATCCTTTTGAAGTGGGGCGACGTCCCATGTGGGCCCGCAGCAGAAGGATGTGAGGCGAGATACTTTAACAGAGAATGGGGTGGGCAGGATTGGTGAGGCCCAGGGCATGGGAGAAGTTGGAGTGGGCCGCGCGGGACCAGTGCTGGGCTGAGATCATAGTATTGGTGACTGCAGCAATCCAGGTGCCAAGGATTTTTGCGGCGTGAACCTCATAGTTAAGCAGGCCCATGCCACCACTATGGCGAGGGCCAAACATGACATCCAGGCGCACTGGCGGTGGGCGACCTAACCAAAGCCACCCTTGCAGAAGGACGTATAATGACTTGAAGAAACAAGGGAAAAAGCGATAGCGTGGTCCCCAAAACAAACTTTAGAAAGGAGCATATGGTTTGTTAGCACTACTCTGCCTGCAAGGGAGGTCTGATGGGCTTTGAAGGAAGCTATGCGTTTTTTAAAGTTTTCTAGCATATGGTTTTCCATCACAGTTGAGGCGTACCCTCCCGCCTCCAGCCACACCCCCATATGGCGGACAGGGCCAACGGTGTGGCTTGGCACAAAGGGGAGCACAAGTGGGGTGGAATGGGGTGGGCAGGGCAAGCGATCCCATCCATGAGCATGTTGTTAAAGCGGGTAGAAAACAGGGCGCTGGGGACCAGCGGGCTTGATACTGACCAAGGAGAATAATTTTGCTTTTGGAGGCGTTAAGTGCAGCGTTACTTACACTAATGTATACCTGGATAGTATCCTCAAGCGCGAGTGCATCATGATTGTTAGACACCCAAACCACACAATCATCAGCAGATGCCAACATCTTGAAAGGTGCTTGGCCTAGCACCTGGACACCAGTAAGGCGGGCATTCACATTTCAAAGAAGTGGGTATAGGCTAAAGTTATACAAGAGTGGGCTTAGAGGGTCCCCTTGGCGTAGGCCCCTTTGAGGGCGAACTACATCCGTGAGGAAGCCAGGGCCACGCACAGCCATTGTGGCAATTCCATAGCAACATCACCCAATTAATGAAACGAAAGGGGAGGTGGAACTTGTGGAGGCAGGCTATGAGATAATCCCAGTTGACTATCATTGTCCTTCTGCTGGTCTAAAAAAACAAGTGCTCCAGAAGCCAAGGATTGACAGACGTTGGCTATAGTGTGTATGTTGTCCCAAATAGACCTTTTGGTAATGAAACCAAATTGTTCAGGCGAAATGAGAGCAGAGGCAACAACCCCTAGGCGGTTTGCCATGATTTCAGTAGACAATCTTGTGTATGTGTTAGTAAGTGAAATGGGGCACCAGTTGGACAAGTCCAGATTATCCCCTATCTTGTACAACGTTATCATGAAGGCCTCTTGCCCTTCAGGAAGGAGGCGCGTTTCCATAATACATCAATTCATAGAGGCAAGCAGCAAGGAGGAAAAAATATCTAAAGTACTTCTTATAGAACTCATAATGGATGCCATCTGGACCTGGGCATTTCCTGTACAGTCACCACAAATGGCAGACCAGAGTTCATCCCGAGTAATTAAATTAATCAACTCCAGAAAATGGGTAATGGTGCAGATATATGTGCTTTTGAGAAATTGTCCACTTTGGCTGGGGGAACTGGATTTTAGAAATACAATTCGGAGTAATAGTTGTGTAATATGATCGCCACTTAGGCCAGTGTTTCTGCAACGGAGTGGTCTGGCCTTCGCACCTGTATGCAGGCCAAGCTCTGGTTCAGTGCAAAGAATTTTTTAGAAAAAAAGGAACATGTATCGCCCACAATTATATGCTTTACTTTATACTGAACACAAACCCAATGCTTGTGTTGTCTTACCAGTGTGTTGAGGCGAGCTGACATTTCCGCCCACTTGCAACCTCAAGCTGGGCTGTATCCTACAGCAGGGACGTTAGAAACCAGGTGGTCCACTTCTTCCAATGTGCACAAAATGACTGCCGAGGCAGCCCATGAATGATGTGATGAGATGTGGCGATCCTGGCAGATGGTGTTCACTTTGAAGTTTGACCAGGTGTAGATTGGGTCTGCACATAATGGTGTGGTAAGCTCTGGAGATGAGGTCACAGTGTTCACCTATAAGGAAAAGCTGGGTGACGCGATCTTAGTGGGGCGGAGTTTTCACCACTTTGGCATCTGGGCCGCTGGACTGGACAAACAGAAGGAGACTGATACCATATTGTGGTTGGATAAATTGCTTTTCGTCGTGGTAAAGTGGGAAATTTGGGATTAAAATTTCAACAGTGTGACAATAAGGTCTATGTGGGTCATGGACCTTTGTTGGCCATTGTGCACATGGGGGCGAGACATGTTTGTGAGTAGCGGTGCATGATGAGGAAGAGTATCAAACAACACTAGGGTGGCTTTTAGAACGTGAAGTTCAACGTGACCCTGTGGGGGTTTAGGTGACAAGGGCCAGCGGTCAGTGGTTGGGTTGGTCCAGCAGTTTATGTTGCCAACTACAAATGGTTTGGGGGGTAGCATAAGGGAATTAATGGCCAAATTTAATTCCTGACGATCTTGTGCACAGGTTGGGGTGTAAATGTTAATGACAGAGTGCACTTCATCATCCCACAAAAAGGTGACTACAAGGACATGGCTGTCGAGGTATGATTAGATGAAATTAAATTTAAAACTATGGGTCACTTGAACAAGCAACTCACAGTGTGGTGACCAAAAGTAAATGGAAGGGAGGAGAAAAGTCGCCCATGCTTCCTCTGCACCGCATGACAATAAGTTTCCTGAATGACCAGGATGCCCATGGGTAAAACATGTATAAAGGACTCAGTTTCCTAGCCCAGGAAGGCAAGGCCTTGAGTCCAGCAATGTTTTATGTCCCTAAAGTAAAGGCTCCCCCCATTGCACCTTAGGTTTGAGGAGAAGGGCACCTGAGCCCTTCAGCCTTCTCTTTTTCAGCACGTTGTTGTATGGCAGCGCGGGTATTCTGTGCTGCAGAGTGTGGTTCAGTATGGGAAGCTTTAGCTGTGGAGTTCACGTTGGCTTTTGCCTTCTGCTTAGTCCCCACCGTGGGATAAATTTTTGGCGTTATGTGCACTTGTGGTGCACCATTAAATGAAGGTGGAATTTTGGCAGGAATATTGGTGAATGACTTGGTTACAATTGATGCTTGGTAGCATTGGTTGGGTGAAACTGACTCATCCATTGGGTCTTCAGCTTGGGTGGCCCAATCTGATTGGTGGAAGGATTTGCAAGCCGCATCCACTACAAATGACTTGATGTCCTCTTGGAGCTGGGTGGGCGGGATCATAGACATGATCTTGGCCACCTCCTTGACCACTGCCTTGCAAGCCTGCTTGGCCTTCTTTTCTCCTGCTGGGACACAGGTTTTACTTGAATGCAGCACCCTGGCGTGCCCCACGGGAAGGCTGTGTCAATGTCTACTGCCAGTTCATAGTGGGCGTCTGCACCACACATTGCTCCTGGGATTATTTTGGTTTGAGTAATGCCCTCCTTGGTGGGGTAGGTATGGGCCTTGTGGCCAAAAGCTAACAGAAAGTGCAGATAGGAGGCACACTATCCACAGTGGCTCTGAATGGGCGGGAGTCTTTCCCATTAAATTCTACAAAAGTGGCGTTAGTAAGTTGGGTCAAATCTTCTTCTATCCCTGCGGATGGGGTGAGAACAGCAATTGCTTTGCCCGTGCACAGGTCCAGCATGAGTGTAAAGTGCTGCATCTCAAAGGATTGGATTCCCTGTATTCATCAAGCCCAGCCTTCAGGTGGTGCTCCAGCATGGTGCGCTTGACTGTAGTAATTAGGAAGTTGAAAGTTACGAAATATAGTTTGATTTAGTCCAATGAGCGCACTTTGATTAAACTAACCGTTGACCATATTGGAGTTTCACTACCACACGCACTTCTGTGGCTTCGCCGGCCACATTTTTGTTTTCAAAACCTAGATCCAGCAAACTGTGAGGCATGGAGTGTGGTGCGACATACACTTCGTTCAGTAAATGTGTGTGTACATCTTCACATAACTTCTCTCAAAGCGCCGTTTGTTGAATATCCAGGAAGAAATGCACCCTGTGTTCCACCGACAATAGTGGTTGGGAGTGCGGCGTATTAATGAACTGGTTGCAGCGCGCTTGCCAGGCCAAAATTTCTGGGGAAATGGTAACCGCTGGTTTTTTGCTATTAATTTTATCTATGCCGCCAGATTCACTGGGACGTTTACAAAACATGGTTGATGTGGGGACTACACCTGTGCCCTTAACTTTACTCGCCCAACTGCTACCCAACATTGGGTGCACACTAATCTCCTCTACGAGATTATCAAACTTAACTAGAATTGAATTGAATATGTTGCAAAAGTGTTTGCAACGAGAGAAAAAAAGTTTGAAGATGTTTAAATCAAACAATTAAAATTTAAAGACTCTTTATGGAGTACTTTACAATAAATTCAAAATTGACTGTCTATCATACTTGTGAACTTTAGAATGGGTACCAGTTAAAATGGTGCCAACAATATCTTAGGGCATGGAGGAGCCAGTGAAATGTACATATGGGTCAAGGATCACTACTTTTGGGAATGAATACTGGACTCTGTAGTGGAAGTCTTTGACGCTTGCATAATTTGTAAGACTAAGATGCTGCATAAGGTCAAGCACAAGTATCAGCCCATTAAACCTCAGCAGCCATTTCACGCCATCAGTTTAGACGTCATAGGTCCATTACCTGAATGCACAAGAGATAATCTCTTTTTAGCACTAGTGGTGCCCAACCCAAAAGGGGGAGCAGCCACGGATCTTTATTTGCAAATGGGCCAAACAAAGGGATTATTAGAAATAAAAATTCCTTTTATGGCACATCAGCTAACAGCCTAGGAAGCCATATCAGAAGGTGAGGAAGCTTTGAAGAAACTTTTTCTGGTGCCCACTTTAGCTGTCGGACCATGGTGGACAGCATCAGGGTGGGAGCATCAGTGACATGAGGCATAAGGAGGTATAGTTGTGGGTCTTTTAGTTTATGAGGTCAGCAGTACCCATCGCCTCAACATATTGAGCAAGTTGATGTTCAGCGAAAGTGATGAGAGCCAGCACACAAGTGAAAGACTTGATGCGCCAGCAAGTTTCAGGATAATTGTGGTTCAAAAGAGAAGTTTTTGCCACATTTATGCTAGCACGGCTTGCTCCAAAGGCAAGCTCCTAAATTTCACACTTCACATCTTCTTTAAAATCATGGGAAAAAAGGGATGGGAATACCCTTGATAAGGGGCTCCATTGCCCCATGGAGTTGCTGGCGGAGGAGGGTGTTGGATGGGGCAGCTGCAGCTGCAACTGCCATTTTATTGATATTTATAAATTAGGAAAGCCGTTTTTAGGGAATAAATGGTTGGGCTGCGATTTGGGAGAATTGACAAAAAATTCCTCCAAAGCGAAACCCATCTTGAAGTGGTACAGCCATTTATTTTCATTAATCCATTTAAGAGCCTCAAAATGGTTTTAAATGGCCAGCACTGGGCTAGCCACTGGAATTGGAGCTGTGGAAGGAGCTGATTGGCCACGTGTAGTTGACCACAGCAGCTAAGCTGAAAATGGTTCAGCCATCAACTCAGGATTCCGTAATCTGGTCAAATTTTGGGTAGAATTTTTAAAATTTAAATATTGATTGGTCGCCACTTTTGAAGAAGCACCAAATTGTCCCGAGGTTAGTGATGGGAGGATTGAGCCCCATTAAAAATTGGGGCGAAATGGATGCAGGCCAACGCCTGAGGGATGAGTGGTGGAAGAAGTGGAAGGGGAAACAGTATTCACTTACACTTTGAGTGGTCAAGCTCAAAGCACAAGGGGCAGATGGCATGGCCACTTTTGACATGCGCCCAGAATGGGTGATCAGGAGCGGACCTGATCACTGTGTGCGTGGGGGGTGGGAAATGCAAGGTGGGCATCATGAAGAAATGGGCAGATTGTCGCAAAGGCGTGAGGCCCTGTCAGATGATCCTCCCCATTTGGAAGCATGAACTGCAAAACGGGGTTTGTACCCTAACTGGCTATACCTTACATGAGCTCATGGCGGAGGCATTTGGTGGAGAGATGGGAGGGCAACCCAGCAAACTGGACCACCAAAGTGGCCTAATCTGGGAGCTGGGTTTGAACTGTGGAAACATGAAATTTTTAAAATGTTTTGCAGCTTGACTGCTGTCGCTGCATCAGCTTCTGAACAGAAGACAAGATCTAAATACCCTTAAAGGGGTGGATGTCAATAAAGCTGGCAGGTTTAAAAACTGCTGTGGTCATCTCAATGATGGCCATGCTCTTGTATGGGAAGAGATTCCCATATTTGACCCAAAGGCCAAGATGCAAATTGCTCCATGGGAGCACCAAAGGGCTCTGGAGCACCGCCTGGGAGCTTGTGAGGGTGGGCCAAGTCCCAGGGGGGACATAACGCCCAGTAGCGTTGGGGGGGATAGCAGAGCCATCCTGGGTGCACTTTGGCAGTGGCTGAAAAATGCCAGATGGCGGTGCACCACCACCCCAAGCCAGTGCAGCAGGCGTTGATTGAATTGATATCAGTAAGTTTTGGCTCAATTGTGCAGTCATTTTTTTGTATTTTTTATGGATCTGAATCTAGCTTCAATTTAGTTATCATTTTAAAAGAAAGATTTTCAAAAGAGGTTTTCAATATTTCCTTATAGGGATTAATCATTTCTCAAAATTGCCATGAAGCAATCACCATCCATGCAGACCACTAAAGCTAATGCTAGCTTTCTATATTAAAAAATTTACAAGGTTGGTTTTCCCGCAGGCCCCTAATATGTGGTAATGGGAAGAACTTTAATTTAAGATTTGTAAGGATTTTAGCCTTGAGCATAGTAACTCAAAAACTATTCTCATTCTCATAAAACCCATTATCTAATGGGAATGTAAAAAAAGTGAATTTACATTAGTTTCAATATCCGCAAGATAGCCACTACTGATCCATTAAACTGGGCTAATATCTCCCATGTACGTTGATGGCCTACAGGATAATATTCAATCAACTTTTCAAACGTCTCCTTTCAAGCCTTATATGGAAGAGAACCTGGAATCCTAACTTTAATTAGATCGTGTAGTTACAAAAATAATACTAAAGATTTTCAGAAAGCGCTAAAAAACGACATAACTGTACTTTAACAGAGGTGTTTATAAATTAAGTAACACAGTTACAAAGTAAGTCAAGCAGAGAATGCATCTTTCACCCTTTACCTGCTTTTGAGATTTAAGGCTTAATCCTGTATTATCTTAATGAAATAGCACCCTCAAGGAGGAATACCAGATTCCATCTGAGATGGGTTATATGCTTTTACTTACAAACGCAGGGATGAAACTCAATCTAGTCCTTAAAACTGGAATAACTATCAACCGCATACATAGCCAAATCCTTTATTAGTACTCACCTTCAGTATCCTTGAAGGGAGTAATGACAGATGTCCAGGTATCAGACATGATGAAAGAATATTGACCATTTTATTGCCATAATTAAATTGACACCTAGACTTGAGAAGAGGTTAAAGAAATTACCTTATTAAATTATCCAGAAAAACTATTAATCACCATAGCTCAAATTGACTCTAGGAAAATTCCACGGACCAAAATAAGCCCAAGATGCCCTGAGTTAAAATTCTGCCAAAACAGTATGAAGGATCATCAGAAGCTCAGGCGACAACTAAACAAGGTGGCACTCAAGGCAGGAAAATTAAGATGAACCAAGAAAAATCAAGAATCAAGAACTGCCAACAGATCATCCTGATTTTACCACAAGTCTCATCTGCATTGGGTATTCATCTCAAATTTTCCCTATCTAAAATATATTACAAAGGCATTAAAGCTTTCAAAATGCATTTCCTGACCAAGAGCCTAATTCAAGATTTCCCACTCCATTATTTTTATTAATCCTTTTCCTTTTGGGTTTATATTGTTAAATGTGGGGGAGGTTACCCCAGTGGTATAATAGGGACCTCACCACTGCCTCCCTGAGCTCAATTCTGGTATAAGAACTTTGGGTAGGGGACAACTATGACTGTGTTAACGTTGCACACCAATGCCCTAAACCAAGATAGTGAATAGCAAAGGTGGTCCATGGAGTTCCTGGCCTATCATAAGCCATGCATGGAGGTTTTCCGGATTTTATCCTCCTTTCCCATTAATTCAATCCCCTTCATCAGTGTGGTATCTTCCTCAGGTGAGCCCACCTCAAATATTTCTAAAATCTAAAATTTATATTCTTAAATGTGACATATAAAACCTTTTTTAAACCATTATAAAGTGATTATTTATTTACATATCTTGTTTTGGTACTTGACTTTATTAACTTCATTTCGCTGTACTTACCATAGGACAAATATCTAACTGGCAGGGAATAAGTGGTGACTTAGCACAATTTTGATAAAAATTATACTTGCTTTGCAACTCGTTTAGCTTCAAAATGACTGTCAGACTACTTGTTATAGCACTAACAAGCTTATAAATGGAAGCCAACTTTTAATTAGGTGAGAGATATTTACTATATACAGTAAGCTCTATTTTATGTTTTTTTTAATTAACTAAGCGCTTTGTAGCTAACTTTCTTTTTTATCGTCTGGGTGTTAGATTTTGATTGTTGACTCAAAAATAAACCCTTTGAAAACTTATCAATGCTAATAGATTAATCCCATTGATGTATCCTTTGATCTTTCTTGATTTATCTGCATACCTAAGTTCATTACAAAACCACCTCAATTGCAATTAAATCATCCCAATTATAATAGCAAATAATAACTATAATTAATTATATTATGGCTGATTATGGGTCCACTTGGGCGCAAAGTGATCTCACGGCATTAACTAAATTGCACCTCCTAAATTAGTGCACTAATCTTAATGCACTAAGGCAGAAGTTTGGGTTTGACTAATGAAATCAATTTATAAAGCACTTAAACATAGACTTACCAATTATAAGCGTACTTGGTGCTATTGAGAGGCATGCTTACGTCCCAATTAGGGGTGCGTCATCTTTTATGTTTATATATTTTATTATCCCCATTTATTATCAGACATCAAGTTATGACATAGCTTTAATTGGGAAGATTTTGATGTTGAGTTTGCAACCCAAAATTGTCCCAATTATGAGAGTAAAATTTCCTTCAATTGGACTGAAATGATTATTATTTTTAGTCAAATTCATAGGCCAAATTGACTTAAGGATATTTCATGATTATTGCCATGACCAGCAGAGGATTGGCATAATATTAATGAACTCATCTAATAGATGAGTTTGGCTAGGAGATGCAGAGAGGTATATAATACCAGCACCTAGCCAAATGATAAATCATCATCATTTACCTTTTATATATTGATCATTAACTATTGTCACTTAGTTTATTAATTATTGTTGCCCATCTGTCATCTGTCTGATATTTGTATCTGTTACCATTATGTCTATATTAGATAGTTGTGTGTGTTTATAAATCCCAAAGTGAAGCACTCAGTTGCCTGCCAGAGAAGTAGTCCCAAAATATCTGAAATATTTTTCTTAATTTTGTACAAATACAGAAGGTCTTATAATTGTTGTTGCCAAAGACTTATGAACAATGAGAGTATTAGAGTTACTTGGCTATTATGGAGAATTATTGGAGAATCTACTTCCCAATTACGAGCAGGAGTTTTAATTGAAAAGCAAGTTTTAATCCACAAATTCATTTTTAAGTCATTTTAGCTTGCACCATCAGCTGAAAACTTAACACGAGGTAGATGTTCTTAAATAACTAACACTAGATTACCATGTTAATACTCCAAGCTTTTTTTGGTCTACTTGTAGTTCTTAAAATCTTATTTTCGTTTTTAGGAAGCAAATGATCAGGTTGTTTGGATATGAATCAAGATGGAGAAGGGCTGATCTCAAATATCAATTTCATTGATCAGAGAATACTTTAAATGGAAATAATTAATAAAAAGGTACTTTAAATTCATTCAAATTTAAAAGAACATCCATCAGATACAAAAAGTTTGGTAACATCCCATACTGAAAAGCTCTTTTAAGAATTGGGAAAGTTCTTGCCTCACAAAGGGCGAGACAAGCAATTTGAAAATTGTAGCCTTCCCCACCCTATAAAGTACCTTACTTCTGATATATAAGTACTCAATATCAAATCTTGCCTAGTTTTATCAATGCTGTAGCATTTTTTATCCTTTAATAAAAATTTTGTTGATTAGATTGTTGAGGGATATGAAGACTAATAATCCTCTACCCCTCAGAGTACTAGATTCTAATCATCAAATCCAGCATGTATGAATTTGTTGCTTTCTTCCAAGTTGCTAATAAGGCTACCCAGTGAAGTCATACTTTCACAAATATTATTAACCCAGAGATAAATCCCTTTTTATTAGAGATATATGTGTAACCTGATGGTTTCATTCCAATACTTACAATTTTTATTCCTTTTACAAATGAACTATAATTTAGAGTGCAATATCTTTCATTATAATGGCTCCTAAAAATAAAAATTTGCTTGAAAGAAGTGGCGAAACTGTGGAAGCAATAATTTACTTTATTATCTTGGAAGTGAGACAGTAAATCCTGATCATCCAAAGTAACTTTTTTATTTATACTTAACAGCTACTCTTAGTTTTTAAGTGGAGGTCGCCAAACAGATTTTTATCTTCATCATTATGTGCATCTTGCCATCTACAATTAGCGCAACTTTTGAAAATGAATCATGTAGGGCTAAAGAAAATTTGGTACTACTTAGCAAAACCATTCTCAACTTATTAAATTTTGTGAATTTGCCTCCAATCTAGGTCTAGTTAATAGGACATTACCATCAATTATCCTAACATAAACAATTGTAAAACAAAGATGTGTAAATCATTAATGACATGAGTAAATAATTTTTAGAATAACTTTCTCCTGATAAACCATTATGCCTCAAGTTTCACCCACAATCAATTTAACAAGTAGTAGATGAGATAATTAACAAACTGACTAACCAAAAAAGAATTTAAGAGGGGGTGGAAGGCGAGTCAGTAAGGGTGTATGGCTACCAACCTGAAGGTTGCAGGTTTGATTCCTGCCCTTTACACATCAATTTGGGTGCCAGTTAAAGGAAGCTATTAGCAGTAAGTAGGTCTAATAACACGAAAACCTTACCCATGATGTAACCAGAAAAATTTTAGTCCTGATCCAGAGGTGGAAAAACTTTCTTTAACAGAGTTGACCCTCTTCAGGTTTCATGTCATTTCTTTCTTTTGGTAATACCTGTCCCCTGGTCGGCTTGCCTCAGTTAAATAAAAACGAATTTAAGATGCCTAAAGTTTGAACTTATCTACTGGATTAAACACTCAGAGAATGATAAAGTCTTCCCCCAGTACAGGAGGGAAACTCAAGAATAACTACCTGAACCTGAGGGTCCTATGGGACCTGCAGGGTCAAGAGGGTATCCAAAACCACCTAAACTTTTAGGTCACCTTGACCTCCTGGGCCCAATCCCCTCCTAGTATTTATTAGCCTATTTATTCTCTCTCTCATAGAGGTGGTAACAATCCAAATTACCTTAATGTATTAGGAAGTTAAGATGGCATATGATTATTGCGTTTCTATAAAGTCTAGATTATTCATGAAGACAATCTAGATCCTGCTAATAATTTGGAAGTAACCAACAAAGAGGTTGCTAATGCCCATCAACTATGCACTGAGAGAAACACTCTAAGAAACCTCATTCCTTCCCTAAATAATTAAATTGTATAGAATTAAATTTTGACTAAAGGATCTAAAACGCCAAAAGTAAAAATGCAACGCATAATCAATGAGAAAGGCAATATAAACGCTAAATCTAAAATATGTAGCAACTAAAGCATCCACCAGATCTCTCTTTCACTTTGATCACTCATTCAATTAAAATTAAGAATTTTAAAAAAATTTAATTTCAAACACTTTTTGCACATGCCAACCTATCCTAAGCCAACCAGATTGACGCCTTCTGCTACCACTTGGGTGTGGCAGTGTGCACCTATTGGCATTATCAGCCGCTGTAAGACGTCCTCAGACTTTCGCAGCTAATCCCCAAACTTTTCTTTCGCTATGTCCCACTTAGGACATAGGCCACCACCTCACATGCTCTAAGGCGGTCCTCAGAATCCCTCTGGTGCTTCCTTAGAGCAACCTGCATTTTGGACTCTAGCAGAGTATGGGAACCTCTTCCCCTATGTGAGCGTAACCATCATTGAGATGGCCATGTTGGTGTACAAACCTGCCAGATTCTTTTTTTAGCACTAGTGGTGCCCAATCCAAAAGGGGGAGCCACCACGCATCTTTATTTTGCAAATGGGCCAAACAAAGGGATTAATATAAATAAAAAATTTCCTGATATAGACCCTAGGTTATCAGCCTAGGAAGCCATATCAGAAGGTGAGGGAGCTTTAGAAACTTTTGTCTGGTGCCCACTTTAGCTGTTGGACCATGGTGGACAGCATCAGGGTGGGAGCATCAGCGACATGAGGCATAAGGAGGTATTGTTGTGGGTCTTTTTCGTTTATGAGGTCAGCAGTACCCATCGCTTCAACATATTGAGCATTTTGATGTTCAGCGAAAGTGATGAGAGTCAGCACACAAGTAAATGACTTGATTCGCTGGTGTGTTTTGGGATAATGGGGGTCAAAAAGAGAAGTTTTGCTGCGTTGATGCAACCATGGATCAAACTGAAAGCAAGCTCCTCAATTTCATATTTAGCATCTTTATCAAATTGAAAGGGAAATCTGAGATGGGATTACCCTCAACTAGAAGTTCCATCACCCCATGGAGATGCTGGCAGAGGAGGGTGTTGGCAGGGGCAGATGCGGCTTCCACTGTCATTTGCTTGATATTTTTATAAAATTGGAAAGCCGTTTTTAGAGAAAAAACGGTGGGGGCGCAAATTGAGAGGATCAATAAAAAACTCCTCCAACGCAAAATCTGGCTTCACATTGTATGGCCAGTCGCTATTATCAATCCAATTGAGACACTCAAATGCATTAAGCTCAGCTAGTGGTGGCCCAGCCACAGGAGTTTGTATGGTGGCGGAACCTTATTGGCTATGAACAGTCAACCATGGCAGCTCAGCTGAAACTATTTCAGCAATTAACTCAGGATTCCAAATCCCAGCCAAATTATTCAGATTTTAAAAATTTTAAATTTTGATTGGCTGCTGCTTTCAAAGCAGTGCCAGAATTACCCAAGGGTGGGGGCGGGAGGATCATGCCCCATATGAAAAAGTTGGTGTGAGGCAGACGCCAGGGTAGTGCTGGAAGGAGGGGCAATGGAAGCGGCTGAAGTGGAAACTGTGGGGCACTTTCACTTAGAGTTGTCAAGCTTGAAGCACAAGGGTAGATGGCATGGCCATTTTTGATGCGCACCCAAAAAGGATGATCGGGGGCGGAATTGATCACATTGTGGGGGAATTGTGAGATTGGTGTCATGATTAAGTGGGCAGATCATTGTGAAGGCGAGAGGGCCTGCCAGATGATCCGCCCCATGGGGCACCACGAACTACAACATGGAGTCTGCGCTGTAAATGGCCAAACCCTCTGTGAGCTCATGGCAGAGGCGTTTGAGGGAAAGATAGGAGGGCAACCTGGCGAACTGGACCACCAAAGTGGCCTCATCCGGGAGCTGGGTGCAAACGGTGGGGAGCAGAATTTTTTTATAAATCAATTACAGCTTGGGTGCTGCTTCTGCATTGGCTTCTGAGTGGAAGCTGAGGTCAAAGTACCCTTAAATGGGTGAAGGTTGATAAAGCTGGTGTTTGAAAACCGCCATGGCCATTTTGATGATGTTTGCACTTGCATATGGGAAAAGTTTCCCATATTCAACCCAGAGGCCAAAATGAAAATTGCTCCGTGGAGCACCAAAGGGCTCTGGAGCATCACCAGAGAGCTTTCGAGGTGGTGGGCCAAGTTTGAGGGGGAATATAACGCCTGGTAGTGTTGGTAGGGCTAGCAGTGCCAGCCTGGGTGCACTTCAGCGGTGGCCAAAAGTGCTAGATGGCGGCGCACCACCACCCAAGCCAGGGCAGCAGGCGTCAATTTCATCAACATTGGTAGGTTTGGGCTTAATTGAGCAGTCATGTTTTGTATGTTTTTAAATACAATTTTGCTTCAATTTAGGAATCAAAGCGAAGTAAAGATTCCAACCTGCAAAATTCTTTAATTTCCACAACTTTAGAGAGTACTTTAATCTTATATTCACTTGTAAAGCCCATGTCATGGCAGCAGCACAACTGATATTATTTATAAAAGCACACCAATACAACCATCAGACTTGCTTGCCAGGTAAGGCCACACTGGTGGTCCAATTTTCTGGCTTGCCTTCCCACCTCTTTCCTGAACGCCTCTTCCATGAGCTCATGGAGTGTCTGGCTGCCTAGGGCGCCAACCCTGTGCTGCAGTTCATGGTTTAAATGACTCTGATTGTCTTACTGGCCTTGTGCATTCATGACAATCTGCCCCTATATAAGAAAACATAAATCACAATACCCTTGCACTGTGATCAGATCCACCCCTGATCAACCCTTCTGTGCACGCATTAAAAGTGGCTGCAACTTTAGTCCCTTGTGCTTTGCTCTCGACCATCCAAAAGCAAATTCCCAAAATATTCTTACAAAGCTGACTCTGCCACTCATCCCTATGGCGTAGTCCCAAATTTATTTTCACTAAATATTTGCACAGGGATCAATTCTCCCCCACCCCCAACTACCACTACTACTCCCACCACTTCATCCACCCAAGTTTTAACCTCCACCCCATTCCTGACAGATGGCTGTTCATTTACTGGCGAAATTGCTGTGGTCTACTGTGTCCAGACAATCAGCATCTGCCACCCTACCAACTCATGTCTCTGGCCCAGCACTAAAAGTATTGAACCCTTTCAACGACTAAATAGATCAACAATGCTGAATGTGATATGGAATTAAACCCAACTTTGACTGGTCAAAATTTTCTACATTACTCCTGATTTGATTTCCTGTTGCGATTTCCATCCTCAAAATGGTTTACTTATCTCCAAACATTTCATCAAGAAGCTGTTATAAAGTCGTTGCCCACTAACTCTCTCCTCAGCTGAGCCCTCCTTATGGTTATAGAACCATTTTATTTGGGCTTTTCTATAGCTAACTTCCCTATAGATTTCCCCAAGAACGCAAAATTCAACTTTGAAAATTTAGCTTTTGCATCTGGCTGCACATGCGTCAACACAGCGAGATCTTTGTTATGACCCCAACTACATAAAACCCACCAGCGTATCAAAAATTCCTACTTGTGTCTCTAAACTAATTAACCTTTGCTGAACTCCAACTCGCACAGTATGATGAGATGATGCATACTGCTGGCCTCATCAAAAATGAGAACCATCACCTCTTTCTCCTTCTGCTCCATGCTGCTGAAGCTCCATCCCACTTTTTGCCTGACTTTGCCCAATGCCTGAAGCTGGCGCTAAATAAAAATCCCCATGCCCCTCTTTCCAATCTAGAATGTATGCTCAGACTAATGCCTCAGTTTATTCTAGGATTTTTTCTAAAATTCCCTTTGTTTAGCAAAATGCGTTTTTTAAGATGCATGGAGGTCCCCTTTGAAATTCCGATGATTGCTCATTTGATAATTATTATCCTGCATGCTTAATTGGGAATAAGTTCCTTTGATTGATCCTCAATTTTGCCAGTGAATTATGGTATTTGTACCGTTCAGAAACTCACTAGGCAGATTAAAATAGCCCCAACTCTTCTGGTCAATTTCAGGCATAATTTTACCAATTTAAGGGAACTTCTTCTTAGGCAGGTTTTGATACAAGCTGTGGATTTGGTGCTTCCGGTTTGTTGTACTTCTCCAAAGTTAGGATTTAGATAGGACTAGGAAAGATATAAAAGAAAATATATAATTTAATAGATGGTATTTATTAGATCCCCACACATTAGGTCAGGCGTCAGTATTTATACCTCTAGGCATCTCCTGGCCACATTTAAGCACAAAATTTCAACGGATATTTTACCACCTTAGTTCAGCCCTTGACTCAATATAACTGAGACCTATTTTTAGGTTTATCGGTGGCAAAATACTCTCAAAATTAGGAGGATATCAGGGACAAAAAATGCAATAAAACATTAAAAATTATCCTAGGATCTTCTGGATTTGAGTTTCGTCATATTGCTGATGAAGTAAACTTTCTTTAAAATCCTTGCATCAATTAAATTTAGATGACGTACCCTTAATCAGGACGTTGGCAGGCCTCTCTCTCAATAGCACTAGGTACTCCCTTTTGGGTGGTCCATGTGCAAATGCTATCATGCCATTTACACGGATCAACATAAAAGTTTCGCCCTAGGTGGGAAATTGACTATATTATCATTTTTAAGATTGACCATGGGACTTTTAAACGTTAACTTTGGGTTTGTCCCAAAACTTTGTATACAAGTTGTTGGATATTGTTCCCAATAATTGTGATCAATTTACTGAGATTTGTTGCTGAAATAATCAGCCATAATGTGCAAGCATATTTGGCCCAAGTTTTTTAAACTACTTGATTGAATTGAAGTTAAGATAATAATCCCAAGCTTTTTGATAAACTACTTGATTTAATTGAAGTTGAGATATTTGGCCTAATCCATGTAAATGCAATAGGCTTTGAGGTGAGAGTTAAGGTATTAGCTTGAGCATTGGAAGGATAACATGCCCAATCTGATGGTTGTCAGAAAATTTTATTACTTAGTCAACCACCAGAATCTGACATTCCCCCTCTTGGTTTGGGCACCACTTGTAATAAAAATCAAGGCATCTATCAGCCATGTTAATATATGGGATGAAGGCCTTTATGAGTATCATAATTTTCACTTTGCCAAAAACTTGACTAAACCAGGATGCAAATTGAGGTAAAATGAAACTGAGATATGTGAGAGCATAAAAACTTTCTATACCAGCTAAACCTATGCTTTCCACTCCCATAGCACTTTTAAATAGATAAAATATTACCTAAATGAAGTAGATGTACAAACATTTATATAAGTTTATATAAGGTGCTATGGATCTGGCCACTGAATGACAAAAATTCCAACTCTAGACATTTAGTGACACCATCTTTCAAGAGACAATGATGCATCTCTTTTAAGAAATTACTTCTTTGGAATGTGTGGATATTCAAGGATGAAGGAGTTGGTAATCAAGTTGCTTTAATCTAATAGAAAAAGCAATATTTGTATTCCTAATAAGAAAAGAGAAATACATATTTTTTAACTGTTTAATTATGAGGCCCAAGCCTTGGCGTCCTGTAATTGAGATTCCCTGAATAGTGCAATAGCTGATATGGTATCTTTTTTCTCTATCCATTTTCAACTTTGTTCTACTTTAAGGCAGTGAAGCAGAAGTTTACTTATACTACTTACTAATAAAGGAGACGCTGGATCTTTCTTTACTAGCAACATGTAATCCATCTTCAGTAAGAAACTCTCACTTTCATATTGATGTAGTTAGTTGGTGTAAAAAGGCTAATAATAAAGGAGATCCCTTTACCTACTGTGGCCTCTATGATCATCAAGAGGACTAATATAAAAAATAAGTCTTTGAGATGTCAAAAAAGAAATTTTAATAATATTGGAAAGAGTCTCCTTTCACTGGCAATTCTCTTTTAGTACTAGATGGTTCAATTCATGGGGAGTTCTATAAGTGCTTATTCTATAATCCAGGCTCCTATGAGCATGAGGCGAGTGTAAGGATTGAAAAAATGGTAAGAAACTAAGTAATTGGTGCTCCAGAGGCGTGTTGTGGTAGAGTTTGATTGGGGGAGCGGTTGTCATGATAGTCTTCAGGGTCATCTTTATAATGTACCTGTAAAAAGGTAATCATGTGTGGTAGTGTTGAGTAATTGACTGGACCTAATCGTCAGAGATTCAATAAGGACATAATAAGGTTAGCTGTTATGAAACTTATTATGAATCATATCAGATATTAGCGATTATGGACCAGGTATATTCTAAGCTTATGCAAAGCTTAGAATTCGCGGCCTAGAGATTTCACTTAATTATATTTAATTATGATGACTTGGGCCTGAGGGCTTTTTTGGTTAGGTCAAAATTAAATTTAAGCTTTGGTTTAATGACTTGGGCACGTGGGCTTTGTTGTTCTATGTCAAAATTAGTTCTTAATGTCAGTCAAGTTTTCAATCGAATCAAACAATAATTAGTGATATGAATCGCCTTAGTATGTGCTGCTGATTGCACGTGAAAGTGAATCAGTTCAGCTATTTTGAAGGTATGATGATACGCTATTTCAAGGATAATGATGGTGTTTACTCTGACTCTGAGGCTGAGCATGATGCCCTGAGTCAAATTACTTGTAGACGTCATTACAAACTTTTTATGTGGCCAAGGGTCACTGAAAAGTAAGGCGTCATGGGTAAGATGTGGTTAACATTGGACCCTATAAATAACTTTGCATTTACACTAATATAATATCCTTTCACTACTGGATTTGTTTATAATTTAATTTATAAACTTTTTTGTTTAAGTACGTTCATTTTTTATATTAGTTGATTTTCACTTGGGATCAGTAAGATCAGGGCGGCGTGCCATCGTCCAAGTGAAAAGACAACGTATACTACTGAAGTGCCAACAATAAGCTTTAAATTAAATCCTAAATCACCTTCCTATCTGCTGTCCTCATACAACAGACGCCCAAAACTCTTCCCCACGGACAAAGAAGGACCAGCCATCCGTCTACAGCCTAAATTTAACAGGTAGGGTCCATACATGTGAGTCAGAGGCCTCTCAAAGTAAGGATTGTGATTAGTTTAGTAACCTTGGCTTAGGAAAGGAGTTAACTGGGGTCAGCAGCAGCTAGCTCTGTTCTGCTAAAAGTACATGACACTAAAAGGGTGTCCAGACATTAGAGGAGCTTGAAAGAGCATGCGGATCTTTGGCTAAAACGCGTTGATATCTGTACAGGCGAAATAACATTGGAGGTGGAAATGAATATGCTCTAAGCAACACGGGCATCTTTGATGCTGAAAAGTTATTGTCAGTTTGAATTCCAGTCATGTATGAGTATTGGATCACCCGTTAGAAGGTTCTGGACACCTTCTCTGACATAATGGGATGTTATGTGTCCTACAAGAGTCTATTGATGTCAACTCTTACATTGGGAGAAGGTTGAGATGCCTTGGGAGGATGATAGTCTGGCATGTTAGTTTTTTGAGTTGTGACAAGAAATCCATTGCACAATATTGCATGGAAATGAGGATGAGACCAAGCCTTCCCTTCTGTATGTGAAGCCATGTTATAACCTTATTCGTACTTGTTTCATGGTAAGAATGTCCTGTTTCCAATATGATGGAAAAAGGAAGTTACAGGCGATGACCTAGGTAATTTGTGAGCCACTCACCAATGAGGCCAGCAAAGCTATAGGAAGACCTGGAGATGCCAAAACAGCTTGTTGGAGGGAGGGCGCCTATTGGGGAATAAGACATGCATCCCAACAGACAACAAGTTATAGGAGCATCGGGTAATTTGTGGTAAATTGAGAGTGAATATCCAGAAGCCAAAGATCTATTTCATTCTAAGGTTTATAAATTTTAGACAGCGATATTGGAGAGTCGATTTCCCGAGATTTATAGTGAAATAGTACGTTGAGCCGCATATAAAATACATCTGTAAATGGACAGATGTGCGTGAGGACCCAGAATTTGGACATGAAAGAATCATTTGCCATCAGGGCCCAATCCTGGGGTTATGTTCTGTCATTTACAGATGGCGATCATATATTTCACAGCCATATAAGTCCTCATTGTCTGGGCGCAACTTTTTAGTAGTTATTTTGGACATACAGGTGACAGAATTTACCTCTTGAAGTTTCAACCTAATTGTGGGGAAGATGGAAGAGCCAACCTGAACTGTCATTGTCTTTGAGAGCTGACCTTGTGCGTTGGACGCCTTGTGTACCTCTCAAGGGTCATAGCAGCGAGGATGACATCTCAGGGCAGCCAAACGTAATGGCAGTGTCATATGAAAATGCCATGGTTGGGCAAGGAGATTACCTGGGATCAGATCTCCATTAGCTTATCTCGCCCCAGTTTTTGGCTTGGAAAATGGCTCGCTGGTTCTTTCTGCCTTAAATCAAATAAAGCAATTCGAGGATTTTTCTACTACTGATAAGGAAATATTAGGAAACTAAAGAAATAGCAAAATGTTTTACATTATAGTCTTTCATTAGGCGCCGCACAGGAATAAAAGAGAGATCCATCTAATAAATTGATTGTAGTATTTAAAATGCCGAGGCTTGACATTTGGATAGCTTTGGGAATTCCAAATTAGGTAAATGGGATTTTAGCCCATCAAAGCTTAGGTAATTTGCTTCTCTTAGGCGAAATGATGGATGTGGAATAATGCTTAGCTAAGATGTACTACGGGGTAACATTTTATTAATTTTAGCCAAATTTCATTTGAGAAAATTATTTCACCTTGGGGACCCCAACCACTCCTATAAAAGGGGTGGTCCCTGCTTAGGTGCTTGAACAGACCTGGTCGTGGCTGGGGTGTACCATCTGATGCAAGCCCCATGTTTGCTTCATGGCCAGAGTAATCTGACTGCTAGATATTTGTTTAATTGCTTGCAGAGTATTCAAAAACGTGTTACCATAATTCGTGGGGTTCCTTCAAGAATCAGCCAGGATCCTTCTGGCTGACAAAAATGACATTAAAATCTAAGTTGATCTCATCATTATTGGGGACTTGTAGATGTCTAACATTACCTCTTTTTTGCTGAGTTTTCCCAAAAATATTCTTATCATGAATCCTGTAAGGCAAATGTCCAACATCCTGCAAGAAAACCAAGAGGGGGTTTAGGGTGATGTTGAAAAAGTTCAGGATCAGGTGGTCCCCTTGCTGAAGCCCTTTCTTATCTAATACTGCAACATAGTTCTGTTGGTGACAAGCCTCTGGTATTAAGTTGGTTATAAAATGCCAAATTTTAGGTGCCAATCAGAAATTAGAAGGTTAGATTGGGATAGACATCATTGATGTAATAAAAAACTACCTTTTTATTTTTCTTATAATTAGGAACTTTATGAGGCTATTATTCTTTCAGAAGTTACCTGTCAAAGTCACGTGGAGGTCATTATAGTTAACCACAGCGAATTTTTTAGGATAAACCATGCTGAGTATGCTTAAGGCGAGGTAAACCCCATGCAGTAGGTTAAGTCCTTAAAGGTATCAAAAATCTTGTGGTCCAAGTTGACCAGGACTATGAGACGCCAGTTGCAGTTCTCACAGTTCAACTTTTTAAAAATGAGAGTTTTAATGAGCCACTTGAGTTTTTGTAGAACCTCGCCATTTGCCATGAGCTTTGTAAAGAAGTTACAGAGGTTTGAAAATCGCGTCATGTCCTATAAGGCACACTTCAAAAATTATACTATCTGGGAAAAGGGCTTTAAGCTTTGGAGATGAAGGAAGATCTCCATAACCTTCTGATAGGAAACTGGGCTAGGAGAGCTTCTATATCCCTTAAGCATATAACGCGGAACTGACGTTTGCCACAGGAAATCTTGGATTTTTGATGGGTCCTGCTGGTAGCGTGAAAAAGGTTAGAGCAGAATAGGGTGCAACAATTGCTGATTTCTCCCTTATCCATCATTATATTGGTTCTAATTTTTAAAGCAGTTTTTTTTGTGCTGTTTTGTAAATTTTTTTTTCTTATTGAAGAAAAGACAAATGGGGCGTTCCCACTAGGCATAATAGTGGGATGATGTGAGAATGGCTTTCCTCTCTTTCCTGCAGTGTGAGTTATGATTGGAGGGCTTCTTAAACGGTTTTTAGTAATTCAAAACTGGCAGAAAAATAAGGCTTGCAGCTCCGCTTAAGGAGCCAGATTCCGACCTTAACTTTTTTGACTTAGGCAAAAAGCCGTGGTCATCTGATATTTGGCACAAATATAAGCAATAAGGGTGATTCCCACCTTATTTGCATCCCAACTAGTGCTGAGGTCTGTAAGGCGAGATATTGGAGGGGTGAGGTTGTCCCAAATGGTTTCAGACAACTTTTCCTTTGCTAAAGGTTGTTATGTGAGCAGGGAAACCATTGCCAAGAACATGCACAACAGTTTGGGTATGATTGTGAGTACAGCGGTGAAGAAAATGGTGAATTCTCAGATGATTTTTGCAAGAAAATGATATAGGATCCAAGGCCAACCATATGAGTTAATCTGCCACATAAATGTGCGACGTTGAATGGAAAGTCCTCCATCATACTGGATTCTGGTCGTAAAACTAAGTACAGAAGCGGAGGGTAACAGTGCATCTATAAAGCCACTTAAATAAAGGAAGTCCTGTAGTTGACCAGATCCAGGGCATTCCTTCTATTCATGATGGTATGAGTTCCAGAAGCGGCTTATGGTTGCTTTAACCTCCCATAAGAACTGTGTTGCGCAGTAAAATAATTTGGACAAGTTCTTCTTTGAGTCATTTTTGATTTTTATCCGCATTGGGAAGGTAAATCCACCTAACAATAAATGAAGACTAAAATTTTGAGTTTGGCCATATTCAACAGCCACCTATTTGTTGAAAAAGGAGTGAAAACTAACTCGGGTTTTATATTAAAAGCAGTATGTTTTTTTCTTAAGGAGATTACCTCAATAATTCTCATTCAAAGTGTTGCGTTTGGTAGGAAGGAGGTGTCTTAAGGACAACGCAATTGCAAACTTGCACTGAACTGAAGTTGCAGAGGAGGTAGACTTTCTACTTATAATCCTGCAACTAATTCAAGTTGATGGAATGTAAAGTCAGGGTGCACTTATGGAAACTCATAGCTACTACTCTCCGTGTCCTGGGTGTTGACAGCACTTGAACCATCAGCTGAAAGGCAGATGTTTTTAAGTTATTTAGCTTGATTGTAGTCAGCAATATGAGAAGAGTGCTAAGGAGGTTTTGAGGTCATAGAGGATGGAGAGGATGACCCAATAAACCTATATATAATGATTACGCTACTACATTTTAAGGGAAGGAACTGAGAGTGCTAAATAACAACATCCACGTGCCCCTATTAAAAGAATCTAAGTTCATAATCTTACATTTCATTAGCACAAAAAAGCTATTTAAGATGTATTGTGTGGGTAGGGTATGACTTTTTGAGGTACTGTATCTACTGAGGGAAACATATTGTCAGTCAATGTTGGTGGGTGTTCTCTGTTGAGAGATCTGGCTAAATTAAGTAGATCACTAGTGGTGGCTAGTGGCGGTGCATTGGAGTACTGGGAGAGGGTGGTCAACAAAAGGCGCCTTGTATGGATATGCCTTGCACTAGGAGTGATATGGTGAAAACTATGGAAGAATGGAGGGTGCGCCCACGTTAAAGAAAGAATGAGTTCAAAGATTGGCAATATTAATGGTGGATTTAGCAGTCTCAACTGTTTGGCATAAGGCCTCAGGGTCAGGCTATGAATGGCTCGCTGTGTAGGTTGCATAATAATTGCTGCCACCACGCGGGAGCATTTCTGGCTTGGCTTTAACCTCTGTGTATGGCTTAGAGAAATTTTTTGCAATCTGAACAGCTACTAAAAAGATTGTTATAGCATTACATCATGAGCGACTGGTGAGCCCAGTAAGGGACAACAAAGAAGATCTATGGTCATTCTCCAATGACAGCAACATGAGTGATAACCTCAATATTGTGGCTACAGTGTTAGGGTATTAAAGATGATCTTACAATGTGAGACTTTGTATGCGCATAGTAGGATGGGATGCTAAATTCCACTAAGAGCACAGAACCAAGTTTCATTATACTGCATTGGAGCTCCGGTTTGATTGATTTAGGATCCAAAATTGATGTTAGGTTGGAATAATGTTACCCATAGATTTTTTCTGGTGAGAAAGTATGCAGAATACTCAAATAATTCCACGCGAGATTGCCTTCTAAAATGTGGTCATACATTATGCTAAAGCCATCTAAATGAAGTCCATTATCAATGTACTGGTCTTATACCAGTCATGATAACGGTGGATACAGGGTTAAATTATATCGCTAGTGCTTAAAAATTACATTTAAGTAATTTTCTAATTATAGTATTTAACATTGTTATGCCCTTAGCAAAGGTGTGTTGCAGGATAAAGTTTGGGTGAGGAAATGCCTAATCACTTGGTTTCAGTCCATTTTCTTTTAACATAGTACTTAAATGCCACTTCTCAAGGTCATGTTTAATCAGGGTGGCGCTAATAGTTTCTGTAAGAACCAGTGACCCATTATACTCTCTTTTAATTGATTGAGCTCCAAATGCGGGTGTTACATTAAGTAATGTTTTAGTCAGATTTGTTAGGTTTCTTTCTAATAGCTGCTCCAGCAGAAGCTGGTGCTGGATAATGTGGGGGAAGAATGTTAGCCATCTCTGTATTTAGGGAGACCCATTCAGAACAGGTGTTAAATTAGAAATTGGGAGGAGGGAGTAGGTTCATCCTTAGCAAAACATGGATACAAACTCAGTTGAGTATTGACAAGGATTATGGAAAAACTCCGATTTAATCAGTGCTATAGTCATTTTTATCTTTTCTGAGAAATTGCAAACTTGTGGAGTGCCAATTTGGTGTTTAAATTGGTTGGGCTGATGATGCATTAAGTTTAAAGCACCAATATCAAACTTGTTAAACCGTCATTATGAGGATTAGACTTTTCAAGTTGATGCTTAGTGAACCATAAAGTATGATTTATTTAAACCTTATGGCCAAGGGTTTAGGGCCTGGTAGCTGGACATCGCCTTGTAGGGAAGCCAGAGGTCTATAATCTGTGATAATACGGTGGCTGGAATAAACAACTAAGTTTGGGAGGTGAATGCTGCTGTTGGTAGGGCTACATATTTCTGGGCCACTGCAATTAAAACCCAGGAAAATATTTCCCCAGTTAGGAGTGGGCGCTGCAAAATGTTAGGATGCAGTGTGCGCTGAGTTGGTTGACTTGAAGGTCATATAATTGCAATCCAAAGATCTGACTCTTGTTGCAAAGACTTAAGGCTAAGTGTGATAGTGCCTACATTTGAGGCTTCTGCATAGAATGAGTGACTTTTGTTGGGGTTCTGGTGGTAACCAGGAAGTGGCTCATTGTAGGGTGGTTCTGTCTCATATTGGTAAGTCAGCTTATTCCTTTGAGGGAGATCCCACTATTTTTTAATTTTTTTATTCTCTGTGGTGTAGTAAAGCTTAAAAGCTGCCTATGAAAAAATGATGCCTAGAAAATCAAAGAAAATCTCTTAGTCACCTTAGCATAGGTATCAAGTAAAAAAGCATTTTATGATGACAAACTTTTTGTTCATCATAAAAGACTAGTAATTCTAAGACCTTATTGCTTTATAGTAACGGCTCATAAGAAATTGATGATTGATCATTAAAATAAAGTAAAATCTGACTTTATCTTATTCTGCAGATAATAGAAAACCCCATAATAGTTTAATGAGACCAACATCAGAGTAAATTCTTATCAATACCGCATTTTGGCTCAATTATTTACCATATCAGAAATAATAGCATATGAAGTGAAAGTCTTGTATATACCAGATACTGGGTGTAAGGATCAGTTGAGACCTAGTTAGCTTTGGTTGAAAGAACTCTTAGTTCTTCAGGAAGCTCTCAGGTGAACAAGAATTAAGTGAAAATGGCCCCAAAGCCCTCTCGCCAATGAGAGGTTAGCCTATTGCTGGTCTCATAGCAATGATCGTGATGTGCACTATGATACATAATATATTTTTACAAAGAAAAACAAAAGTGATTGGAAAAGCATTTTTCCTCTAAAAAACTGTGAAAAAGGGAAAAATAGGCTGTACCCTCACAAATGAGGGCATTGGAATATACAGCATGAATTGCTTTGATGGAGGGTGGCTCAGTTCTTGAGTACCGCATCCTTTTGAGTTACAGAACCTAGGTTTGCGCTTTGGAGGAAAAAGTCAAAGAAAAAAATATAAGAATTGGAGATTGGAGAAAGGATAAGGCATATGTAAGTCTAAGAGTGTCCCCTATGCTTAGTTAAGCAAGTATCCGTCTTCACAAAAAGGGACCTAGAAGGGCAGCAGTCCATCTCGTCACACAGGGCAATATTGCCTTGTGGTAGATGAGCGATGGGTGACAGCTCTCCCTTTGAGGGTTTTATCACCAGTCCCCGCAAATGACTCTGCCAAATTAGTATGGCAAATCAAGGAAATTTGCGCTGAAATTCTTAAAAGTTGGTATCCCATGGGTCTAAAGATTCTTATAAAGTCAATGGCATAAGCTCTCAATTTCAAGGTTGGAAGCTTTTAACCCTTGGTAACAAAGCCTGACAGGTTTTCACATTCAGTAAATGGAAAATAATGTGTCAAATTCTCAGCAAAACTCGCCAATGGCTTTGGGTCATTGGTAAATATTGTCATTGCTTCATAACCTGCTCCAAAACATTGGGGACAAAGCCCGCTGTGTGTGTACCTACCAGAAAGAATTGTCCAGTGTTGAATACTCAGTTAAACTCTCTAATGAAATTGGGCCATTGGGAAATGTTGTTGCTGATTCAAAATTTGCTTCAAAAACATTAGGGACAAAGCCCAACGGGCATGTTTATTCTATGATAATGTCCTTAATTTTGAGTTATTGGTGAAAGTCACCAGTATCCCAAAGCCCACCTTCAAAAATTGGAATCTTCATTCAATGCACCTTGCTTGTCCAAATGGATGCCAAAGTGACAGGGTGAAAACTGTTTGGGTATCTTAAACTCAAATATGCTCTCTTGGGACTGCTCCTATGAGGGTGCCCTTGGGAGGTTCTCATCACCCATTGTGTGAGATGCAATCGCTCTAACTGTTAGAGACACAGTAAACCGCAATTTGGGCGTAAAAGGTAAACTGACAGCAACTAAGCCCACCACTGACAAATTTAAAGAAAGTCTAAAGTTAATTTGTTTATCTCTTTTTGCTCAAAGTTTGATGGGTTAGGTAAAATCTTGAGGGCCCAGATCCCAAGCTTTTCTAAGCTTTTCCCCAAATCAACTGTCTATTTAAGCAGTCATAAAACATAGAGAAAATGATGGTTGATTTTTTATTTTTAAAATCCAATAAAATCCCTTTTTGAAAAAATCCTTATTTTTATTATTGAGATTCAAAGCACTTATTATAATCCCATCTTTACCAGCTCCCAGGCCTGCAGGCCTAGGTGCCATGATAGCCTGGTTTGTAGCCAGGTTTTTTTTCAAATTCATGACCCATTGTTGCTAACTGGAAAAAACTTTTCCTGCTGAAATAAACGTCATTCATCAGCAGTGCCTCTGGCATTCAGGCTTGCCATGTAGTGTTTTGGCATCCAGATTGTCTGGACATTCTAAAACTAACTTGCTGCATTCCTAACAGCATACATTATTGGCCAATCCCTAATTTAGCTTTTTCATCTTTTTTGAAACTTCAAATATCAAGGGTGCGCTACACTTTTTAAAAGTCTAGCGAAAATTATAGGTATACTTGTAAAATGGAAGAGGATGTGGAATATTAAATTGGAGTTTCATAAATGGTATAAAAAATTATAATTATAAAATAATTGTTATTACTATGAACACAAGAAAAAATTTGGGACTAAGTATTAAGAAAACATTTTGAAACCTAAGAAAATAGGAAGCAGTAAGGGAGAACTAACTTGGTATAATGTTTGCCATTTTGGAAATTGAGCTGGCGGATTTCAAACATAAGAGCCTAATTCTCTTAACATAAAACCAGATAGACAATTTAAAATAGTAGATGGTTTTTATAAGAAAAAATGAAGTAGGCACTCCCTTTATTTTATCACTAGGTAGTATCAACTTAAAGAGGGGATACACCGATCTAGCAGGCACTCACTTATTTCTTGCCTTTTGTAGAAAGCCTTCTGATGTTTGTTAACTGACGTGATCTCTTCTTGCCTTATAATGCATCAAGATTACACTTTATTTAAGACACACTAATGTGTAGAAACGGTTGGGACCTCCTATAAAAGGCCTTAATAGCCTATTCCTTACTATAGATCAAAATGAAATCTGATGGTGTCCACTACAGCTATTATCTTAGATAATGACAGCCTTAAACTTAATATAGGAACAATTACCTTGTTGAGCTTGACACCAAGATTAGTCAAAAGAACCAATACTTCTTAAATTGGTTATGCCATCCAACTTATAGTACCTCTTGCCAAAAGAAAAAGAAAGAAGAATCCTAAAAATTGTATGTTAAGTATCTCAATTCTATTGAGCTTAATAAGATACTGGAATATAGGGAAAAGACCACCTTACCTGAACTTTAGTTGATCTGGTGAAAAATTGCCATTGTTCTTCATAATAAAGTAGTAATTTTCCAAGATCACAATTTATAATAGAAACTGAAATTTAAGTTACCATTCCCACAACTCATCTATTAATAATCTTTAAAGATGCTAATTTATCAAATACAGAGGCACATACTTATCCTGGGCGTTTGAGTTGTTAAATCAAAAGCAAATATAGTAATTCTCAGTTAATTGAGTATTATTTATTTGCTGGTCATTTAAAGACTAAAAGACTTATTTTATAAGTTTTCCCAATCTTCCTAGTGGGATATTCCTTCACTAAGGAAAATAAGCACTTGGCAATTTTAGAATGTTGGTCAACATCAATGTATTATAATTAATCCCAACATAAATGGAGGTTCATAGTTTCCAAGGGGACTCTTTAATTATAAATTATACAAAGGAATAAAAAGTTATTTGGATAAAGAAGAGTTATGATTTAGAATATTAATGAAAATTAAGAATTGAATAGAATAAAAAAGGGGTTTATTCCTGGAAAAGGAATGGAAGCAGACTAGCATAGTGATTCCTATATTGAAGTTGGGAAGCTAACGGACAAAGGCACGCAATGAATAGTTTAGTAGCTACAGGGATATGCTATTATTGAACAAGTTTAAACCATTGTACGTTGCTTCAACAATAATAAATAAAGTGTTTAGTTAGGCTAATTGGTTAGTGGTGAACTGAAGAGATTTTAATCCTCTAAATTTCCATTTACAAATCTTTAATTATCAAAATAAGTATCCAAAGCTTTGCAACATGATATAAAATATATTTTTAGGCCTTTATCTATACGAATATTGATAACTAATTAGTAATAGTTATATAAATCAAGATCAGAAAAATGATAAATAAAGTAGAGACCCAAAGGTGAGTCTTCACCCTTACTAGGGTAAAGGCTGAAAGAGCCTCTAAGCCTAGACTGGGGGATACAATAATTCTTCGCTAATCTGGTTAATATTAGATGTGATCCAAGTATAAACGATCACCTAGCTTCATGTTTAGCCTTGACCTCTAGAACATTATGTTGGAGGAAACAGCTCTGGATAAAGGTATGATATCTGTATTAGTTGTGTAAACCTTTTTTTGATATCCATACTGATGTTTCATACATGGTCAAAGATCAGCACTTATAGAATATCTTTTTTAGGTTGCTGATGCTGTAAATGGCTTCACTCTGGAGTTGATATTTTTGGAACAGTAGGAGATTTTCAGCGGTGGTGTTAGATTAAGAGTTGATGTATATGGAGGACTAAAATTTGGGGTAATAAAGAAGAAGGACTTGGGACATGTGCGGCAGCAAAACAAGATGGCAACCATGGCAGGTGCAGGCCAATCAGTGCTTTCAAAAAAACTTTTATAAAAAAGTGTGGAGCTTTATGAGACAAAAAAACTATGGTAGCAAACCATTTGCCAAGATTAAGTTTACAGAATTATGACTTTACTGAATCATGCTCCATGGTCAGTAAAGCTATTTAAGGGACAAGAAAGGTTATTGATGAACGGTAGTCAGAATATAATGGACTGCTTTAAAAGTAGGATAACTTATTGTTTAAAATTCTTTAAAAGATTTGATGTTGATTTTATTTTGGTTATCCACTAGGATCAGATCAATTGGTTTCTCCAATTGTAAAACATTAACCAAAAGTATATTTTATTGTTACCTTAAATAGTTACATGGTCCAAATGGGTGGCTTGCTCTTATAATTACAAGATGCCTAATGGTATTTATTATGTCCATAATTCTTTGAATAAATGCGGCTAAGTCATCAGTTTGGAAAGCGTTGAAGATCATAATGGGCAGAGAATTCATTATTTTAACGTTCCAAACGGTCAAAATGGGTGGTTTCATTTTAAATTTAATAGTGTAGTAATATTGTATATTTTGTATTCAAATCTTTGTAATGATTTGAGTTCATTTTAGTAGATACTATTATACAGCCTGTTTTTTCATGGTGGTTATCAAGCCTAGCTTTTTTTCCCAATTAAGACCTTTTTTGCTAATTTGGCTCCTTTTAGATAGAGTGGTTAGTGCAACTTGGAATTGGATTAAAAATGAGCAGCCATATTTTAAAATAATCTCTAGTCATTGAAGTATAAGTCAGAGTTTAGTTTCTTGGTATTAGAAGTATTACTTAAACCCTATAATAAATATTATCACCTAGAATTGCATAGCTTTTGTAGATTTATTGAGAAAAATCTTTGTGCACCAAAGTAAATGGCTCTGCTAATCCATAATCAAGACAGTGCTGAACCTCAATGCAGAAAAAATGATCTGAGAATTGAGGCTTTTGGTTTAGCTCATCCAAATCCAATTTTTGAGTAGTGCAAGCCTTGGTGCTAGGAAGCAAAATGGAATGACAGGTTTGGTTTAGGTAGCATAAATTAATCTTTATGATATTGGTGGGGTCTGACAGAGGTAAAAATTTTGGTTGCAGAGTCCCTTAGTTCTGCTGGTCTAGGTAAATAATATCAAATCTATGAGAGTATAGTGACAGTAAGTAGACCAACTCATACTCATCGTTATTCTCATCATCTGAGGTTTTGAGGTTTGGTCCCTTGGATGATATAATACTTGCATCTAGCCAAACCGTCCAAATGCTTGATTGGGACTTGAAGATAGAGTCGATGGGGCATCAGATAGAGTTTTTCCTGCAGGTGTTTCTCTATACTTTTCAGATTATTACTCTAAGAGATCTTTAGCACCCAACTTTTAACATAAATAAGCCCAAATTTGACAAACTTGTTCCAGTTTATCTGTCATAGGGGATGTTCTGACAGCTCTTCAACTGCAGCTTCTCCAACCTTTAGATAAAATTAAGTTAAAATTTTTAATAGCTTTGTATAATATAGTAAGTTCTTCAATAAATACTTCATCTTTTCCAGTGTATAGCTAAATACATGAATATATGTTGGCAGCATCATCAGCTTTATCTTTAAGTACTACAGCACGATTTTTATAGCATACGTTCCACGTCCATTCTACCTTGCAGTTCACTCTTTCCATTTACTCATAAACTTGCTTTTTAGACAATTCCCAGACTGCTCAGGACCTTCTCATTATTTAGGTAGGTTTGAGTTCATTCAAACACCAGCAATTTATTAAATCCATGTCTTCAAAGTAGATGTGTAAGGATTTACACTAAGGTAAGAAGCCAAAGGTGCCTACTACCCCTTTTCAGGTAGAAGAGGCCAATTTTTTAAGAAAAATCCCAAATATGCGCCCACTCTAGCTACCTTCCTTCAAAGCACTTACTATGTTGAAATATTAAGCTCCTGTGTAAAAGAAATCACTTGAATATACCAAAGGGTAGAAGTACCCCAGGTAAATGCCCCAATAATGCCACCCATTTTACCCAAGAATCTGAAACTTTCTAAAATCCTGACAATTTTATGATGTCACAGATGTGAAAATTCGATTTTACCATAGAATATATTAATTTCTGAACCCAATTTTACCTTCCCTTTATTTCCACAATACTACTTTCTGATGCTTTTGGTAATTTACTTTCAATCAAGCGCTGGACCACTGAAGATGGAGCATGACTTGATTTAAAAAACTTCTGTAAAGTTTTAAGAAAAAAGTTGGCAGGCAGCCAATCATGGCGTGCTTCATCACCTCCCCCAATCATATTTTTCGCACCAACTCATGAACTGACCCTTTCTCCTTAAGAGCAAAACCTGGAAATCTGAATCTGGAGAAGATGCTGACCCAGAGCCTCAGAATCCAAGAACAGTGTCACATACTGTAAAGCCCCTTTCCATATATAAAGGCCAGCACCCTTAATTGTGAGGTTACAGTCCTATTTCATTCTCCTAGTTTTAGTTTTATTTTAAATGCAAACTTTTCCACTCCCGCCATTTATTTGCCATCTTCACATTTTGAGCATAATGTCGCATATTCTGTTTATTTCTATCAGCCACAAAGATGGCAGTCCCCTCATAAACTAGAGGGCATCTGGTTCCCATTGACAGCAATTTCTTGGTTAATATGGTGGTTGATTGTAAACTTACAGCTTGCAATCAGAGCCAACTTGAGCTCATCAAATCCAAGCAAGGTGGGCTTCTTTTT
The DNA here is from genome assembly GCA_022478985.1 of Massospora cicadina. Taxonomy (NCBI): domain Eukaryota; kingdom Fungi; phylum Entomophthoromycota; class Entomophthoromycetes; order Entomophthorales; family Entomophthoraceae; genus Massospora; species Massospora cicadina. Next base: position 99,998 of record JAKSZP010005313.1, on the reverse strand, counting down.
ATTCTGTGTCAATAAATTGATATGACTGGAGAATAAGTCACATATCCGTTGGATTATATTTAAAAGTTAGTTATTGTGATCAAAGTATTATTAGTTTGGCAAATCAAGGGAATTCGCAAAAGCCTTGATGATAGAACAAAACCCCTACAATTGTAGAAAATAGAGATTTTTAAGTGGAAGTTTTGAAAAATGATGAGGAATACTGAGAATTAAATGTTGAGTGTGGTAATGAGAAGGGGGGTTTTGAGAGAGAGCAAAGATGGCTTAACAGCAGCATCATTGAGTTGCTATACTAAATAAAAATGGTATCATCAGGGCAATAGCTCCTTAACTATATTTTTTATTATTATTTATCAAGGACAGTGATCATCATATTGCTTGTCCATTTCTCAGTGGGTTGTAACCTGTGCAGACAGTTTGGCGTAATCCCCCATAAACGCCAAAAGTTAACAGTGGTGTTCACTACAGGGGCTCATTATTAACATCTTAAGTTTCATATTTGCCAAGAAATGGCGCAATCAGTTCCCCTTTTGATGGGGTACTACCTCAAATTATTGAGTATCTCAATACTTGGAACTGTGCTTGCCTTGGGTACCCCAATTTAGGCTCAAAAAATGCTTTTTTGAGAAAACAAAAGTATAATGGATCTACTTGACAAGGCCTTTCACCAGCTGCACCTGGTGTGTTGCCAAGCAAGCAGCTTGATGACCAATTTAGAAACCCCACAGAGTGGTTAAACTGTGCAGAATGTAAACTGGATAGTGTCACTAGAGAGGGAGGGATCTGTATTGACAAGCTGCCCTCATTTAACTGCAATGGAAAAATACCCAATTTTAAGCGGTTCATATTTGCAGTAAAATGGGCTTCTGATTGTTGGAAAGCTAAAATGTTGTTAGCTTTCTGGATGTCAAGAAGACTTACCAGGTCACATGTTACTTAAGAGTAGTACTGTAGCATATTAAGATGTGAAGGAGACCATGATCTTCCTGTTTGGGGTGTTGCAAAAATGGCATGGCGCAAGGCAGAGTTTTTGACAATATAGTTTCAAAGAATAGGTCCTTGGTTTAGTTCATGGAGTGGTTCACAGCTGAGGATCATAAGTTGGTTGGAGCAAAAATCTTAACTAACGAGGAGGTGGGCATAGCAATGATGGCGGCTGTTAGCCCTATTGAGAACTGTATAATGTTATTAACCACATTCTTCAGGATTATGTGGAGTTATTAAAAATCATAAATTTGTTTACGCCATCTATCTATCACTTTTTTATGCTCCCAATGTGGAGCGGATTGCCCCTGAAACTAATACCAAATCCCCATCAGGAAATGGGCCCCAAAACACGGGTGTAATCTGCTGGGTACTCCTTATCCATTTAATGCTCTGGCAGGTCCTTTCCATCCCCACTATTCTCAACCAGCTTGTCTTTTACTTTTTACCCTTCATCATTTAATTCCTGCATGGGCCTTTGAATGGGATGCAGAGACAAAGGTCATTAAAAACTTTTTTCTCGTGCAACAAAGAGGCATAATCAGCTAGCTGTCTGAACAAATCGAATGTCCATGCAGTACTAGCTGCCCCAATCAAACAGGGAAAAGCTCAAGTGAAGTAGAGATGGGAAGCTCTAATTCCACTACTTCAAGCTTATTCTTTGATGACTCCCACAAGTTGCTCTGTGTTGGTCCTGGTACTCACCCTGACGATTTATTATATCAACAAATCCTCTACAATATATTGGCCTCTAACTGAGGTAGAGATCCCAATAATGAAGACTTGGAGTTCCACAAGAGGTGCAAAACCATACACCTGGCAAATCCTTGAGCAGAATGATACAGTCAAAGTTAAAAACCCTCAATTAATGTCGCAAACTTAGAGAGAGTGAACGTGATAATCCCAGTTAAGAAGATTGCCCAGTAGTATACTCATGTCGCTGCTGGTATTATCTCATTTCTGGAAAACTGAAAGCCCTTTGATGTTCATGTAATAAACACCAATGGTTCTTCTTATATGGAGTGTACATACTGTGATATTTTTGTTCAGAATATAAAAAATAAGCGATCACAGAAACCGGCGCTCCTGTCAATATTATACCCATAAAGCTCGTGGCTAAAATTCAACAAAAACCATATGTGAAACTACAATCAATGTATTGGCCTGCAAGAAAATAAGCACTAGGTTGGAGGGCGCTTACATTGCGTTGCCTCTAAGGTTTGGTTTGTTCAGGGATTCCACTCTAGAGGTGATTCTTCCTGACAATCATTATGGCATGTTGATCAGGGCTGCATTCATGTGACAAATTGGGTCAGTGATTGATATGGCGGAGGTAACATTTAAAATTCTGGGACAATGGAGCACCATTTACTTTACCTCCAGCAGAGTCCCAAAGGACCCAATCAGCTCCAATCAGATCCATCAAGCATACAGTGATGGGGTAATTCCTGTACAATATTGGAAGATGAAGAGGAGTATCAGAGCCCTTCCTTGCCAGATTTATGAGTACAACAGTGTTCCGCTGTGGGAGGCGAGTGCTTAAAGCATAACTTCTGGTCATCATATCATAGTTTTGACAAAGCTTGAAATGATTGTCCTTGAAGGGCTATACAGGGAAATTGTTGGGCCCTACCAACAATTGCAGCTTAAACCTCATATGGCTCTGGGGTTATTGTTACCAGGACAAGGGGAAGTGAAGGTATTGCTAACAACCTATAGAAGCTGTTATGACGATCAAAAAGCATAAAGTGGTGGCTTATTTACACTTGATTCCTTTTCTGACGTCTAACATATTCATGATTTTGGGTCTTGAGAGGACCTTGGCATACCGGTAAAAACCTCATTTGGCAAAATGACAGTGATCCGTGGGAAGCTCTAACTGGGTTGTCAGATGAACAGCAATACAGGGCAGTGGCCCTTTTTGAAGAATACTGAGATATTTTTGCATCTAATGACCATGACTCGGAATGTGACTGTGGGGTGATGCATTAGATGGAAATGGAAGACCACCCTCCCATTTGGTCATTGCCCACCAGGCGCTTCAAGGCCACTTAGAAAGTAGTCACAATGAGGTAGAGAAATTGATTGAGAAGTGGATGCTAGAGCCGTCTAAGAGTCTCTGGGCATCATCAGTACTAATTATAAAGAAAAAGTATGGCAAAACAGAATGGTCATTTACTATTGGAAGCTTAACAGTGTCACAAAAAAGGACGCCTATCCTAGGGCACGGATTGATAAAGATTAAGAACATCTGGGAGGCGCTAACTTCTCTACCATGGACTTGATATTGGGGTACAGGCAGATCTCTTTGCCAGTGGCCAAACGTGAAAATGTGCTATAATCACCTTGAAGGGGTTGTTCTAGCCTACATGTATGCCACAGGGTTTGTGCAACGCTAAGCTACGTTTCAGCATGCTATGGATATGACCTTAGGTGACCTGAAGCTGTCCTGCGTACTAGTCTACCTCAATAATATCGAATTATTTTCAAGGATGTTCACAGAGCATCTTGATCACTCAAAACAAGTGTTCTGCTGACTTTCTGATGCCAATAACAAGATCAAACCTTGAAAGTTCCATTTTTCAAGGAGCAAATAGAATATCTCGTGTCATGGTAGACTCAAAAGAGCTTAATCATCAACTGGAGAAGGTTGAAGCTATAAGCCAGATGACTTGACAATTAAGAAGTGGGATCCAGATGCTTTGGGGGTGGTTGGGTACTTCTGGTGGTTCATTTCCAACTTCAGCTGTATTGAGGCTCCGCTCATTGAGTTAATGAAGAAAAACGCTATCTTTAACTGAACTCCCAGAGTCAAAGTTCTTTTAATGTCTTATGAATTGCGTTGACTAGCGCGCCCAAATTGCAATATCCTTATTTTGAGAAAGAATTTTTGTGTGTAAAGGGATGCGTCACTTTCCACTGTAGGGTCGGTTTTGTTACAAAAAGATGATGACGGTGTGGAGCATATCATTATGTAATGCAGCTGAAATATACGATGCCATGAACAGATTTACACAATGACCAACTGGGAGTGCTTAGAAGTAATATGTATATAAACAGTTCTGGGTCTACCTCCACGGGGTCTAATTAAATTTGGTCACAAAAACATGTATACTCTTGGTGGCTACAGAGTCTGCAGGAACCTGAAGGGTGGATCAAGTAATGGGCCCTGAAGCTCCAAGCATTTAATTTTGAGATTTTACACCAGCTTGGGGCGAAACACCAGAATTCATACTGTCTTTCACAATTACCATAAGGTTACCATTGCAGCGGATTTGGCGGACATAATATATGAGAAGATGATTATGGCCAATAACACCATGAGCTGCCACAAGTGATTAAAGTGCTAGATGGGCTTTGAAGTGACACCTTCTTGTGCAATGGAGAATTATTTAAGAAATTTTGAGAATCAACGCTGAGCTTCCTGAAACCCTCCGCCAGGCTAGAGATTATCCTGGATGCACATAGAGCGGGAGGTCATGGAGGATTGTGGAAGACGTTGGAGTTTTTTGTGACTATGTTACTTTTGGGAGAGTGTGCAATAAAATGTATTTGAGATGGTTGCTTGTTGTTACCAGCGTCAAGTGAGGAAACCTCACCACAAGAAACTACCTATCAGCTGGTTAAGCCCATTTTGCGTGGCTCACTGCTTCCCTTGATGTGGTCGGCCCTCTGCTGATAGGTGTGAATCACTCCAAGTATATACCTGTAGCCAAGGATCACTTGACCAGTTGGGTGGAAGCAAGAGCAATCAGGGACTTAGGAGCTGTAACTGTTGCTAAGTTATTATGAAGTGTTATATACAGCGACATGGTTGCCCACAGTTTATTCTCACGGATAATGGGAAGATATTCACATTGCATGTCCTACCTAAGTTGAACGAGTTAATGGCCATCCTCTGGGACTTAACTACCCAATACCACCCTGAATTTAATGGAATGGTTAAATGGGTCAACGGCACCTTGGTGAAGCATCTCCATGAGCTTTTAAATGATTGGCCCACAGACTGGAGTACCCTTCTATCCACCGCTATCTTTACATACAATAATAGCTATCATTTGTCAACGAGGAAAAGTCCCTTCCAATTAATGTTTGGAAGTCATACAGCATTGCTAGTATTGCTTTTTTCCTGTGTGTAGGATACCAGCGGAGTAGAGCCCCAGTGCTATTTGACTAACTTAACAGACATTAACTTTAATTCCAGACTGAAGAATATTCCACTAGTTTAGCAAAGAAAATTTGGGATCAGGTGGCTGACTAATGCAATGAAGCAGCCTCCCACAATTTGTGGTAATACCTTGTCCTGTTTCATGACAAACATGGGTTTGGAAGAAGGAACAAGCTCTCCAGCATATGAGTTGGACCATTTTAGATAGAAAAAATATAGATGTCAACGCCTACACTACTAAAGAACCTCCAGGTGGCTGGATTATCAACTGAGTCGCCGCAAATTTCCTCCAGGCATACAAGAAATAAGAACTTATTACCAGTCAGGGGGGTAATATTGAGAAAATAACATGACTGGACAATAAGTCACATATCTGGATGATCATACTTATAAGTTGAGTGAGACAATCAAAGTAATAATAGTTTGGAAAATAAAGGAAAATCCACCAAAGCCCTAATGATAGAATGAAACCCTGAAATTGTAGCAAACAGAGATTTACTAAGAGGAAGGGTTGATAACTGACGAGGAATACCATGGATTAAATGTCAATTGTGAGATGAGAAGTGGGAGGTTTTTAAGGAGTAAGAGAACAGGAACAGGATAACGGTAGTCATTTTTGAGTTGTATATTAAAAATGGTATCATCAGGGCAATAGCTCCTTATTTATATCATTTTTTATTTATCAAGGACAGCAATCATCATATTTCTTGTCCGTTGCTCAGTGGGTTACAACCTGTGCAACCAGTTTGGCGGAATCACCCATAAATTTCAAAAGTTAACATTTTTCTTTATTCCATTTAGTTTTTAGTGGAACCCTTTAGTGTAAATTCATTCTCTTAATACCGCAGAAATGATTTACTTTGTACAGGTATATATTCACTGGTAGCTTTGGAAGCACCTGGCATGGAGCACAAATGTTAGAAATCCGGGTATTAATAGTTGGCTGGTCCTTTTAAGGCTACATGATAGCAGTCTTAGTAGCTTCAACACTATTATATTGAAATAACTATTTTTAGCACTTATGGTGCCTAGGAAAAATAAGGTGTTGCTACGGATCTTTATTTGCAAATGGGACATATAAAGGGATTATCATAAATAAAAATTCTAATATGGCACCTCATCTAACAGCCTAGGAAGTCATATAATCTAGAAGGGATAACTCTTCTCTACAACAAATTTGCACTTTCAATTTAAGTATGTTTTTGCAATATCATCACATCTTTATGTAACTTAGAAAATAGAGGTTTAGAAGTTTCAAGAGAACCCTTTAACTAGAAATAAATTATAAAGTAAAAATTTATATATCTAGAAATTGATCTGTGATATTAAGGTACTAAATAGACATCAGATTAGGACATAAGAGGGGAATATTCTAGGTTAAAGGCTGGAATTAGACTCAGATAGTAAATTCTGTTCTAAGATTGGGAAGATAATGAACAAAGAAAATAATGAACAGCGTTAGGTGTAACTAAATAAGGATACTTTTGACAAAAACAAGCCATTGTAAGTCAAAACAACTAAAAAATAGATTTAATTGTCCAATTAATTTGTCATGGTCAGTGGAGCAGTATTGAGCCATTTTAATCCTATTTTTTCTGGTCTGCATGTTTAGCATTAGTTATATTAAACGTTCAAGCCTTTAAAACTTATTACTAATGACACTTTTAACCTTAATCACAGCTAGTGTTGATTAGTAAATTGATGTTACCTAGAATAGAATGAGATTGTTATAATAACAGGTAAATAGAGGCAAAGTAAATACTTCACCACGCTGGGGTAAAGTCCAACAGTACTATTATCCAACTTGACTGATAACACATTACCATCAGTAGAAACCATCCATAGTTTACATGAGACCCCTATTAGTTAGAGAAAAAAAATCCATATCTGGTAGCTGAACTAATCTACCTGGAACTACAATAAATTCATCATTGCCCAAGTATAAATGGATTCATGCAATTCTTTAGCCCCCAAACAGCTTATGCTGGCGGATTAAAATATCTAATAAATACGCATTTTTTGATTTTAAAATTGTTGTCCAGTTCCTTCAAAGGCTAAACGATTAATAGATGCATTACTTCAGAGGTCTTCCTAGTGGATCAGCATCACTAGGCAAATGGTCACTTTGGCAATACTAAACCAGATAAGATTTGGTAGAGCAAACTCAATAATCATGAACAAGAAGATATTTATATTCTCGGTTTGGTGTATTTGTCCCAAGGTTAACCCAACTCAAGTATTTTTATTTTAAAGAATATATTTATATTTAAAAAAGGGCACATTTTCATTCAGTATATGGTGCCTCTTAATTGGCAAGATCTTCTTCCATTCTTTTATTATTTTTATGTAATTTGTTAAGGGAACATACACTCTTTACTCATTGGGGAATTTATGAGATCAATAAGATCTCTTGTATCCTTGAAAGGCATTGTCCAATCAACTGACCATTTAGGCAATGGTTTCCGTTCGGAGTGGGTAAATTCATTAGAGGTTCAGTTCATAACTAAACTGAGTTAAATTATTCCTCCTTGACAATACCCCCATCAAGATATTTTTGAGGTGGTACATAGCTTTGAAGGAACCTTAGATGGACTCTAGTAACAACATTCCCCATCTTTATAGAATCAATGGAATTTTCTGAAACGTGGAGTTATATCACTCAATAAAATCTAGACCATAAAAAATCAAGCTTATAGGCTCATCCTCCAGGTTGGTGATGGTAGATGAGTACTAAATCTCTTAATTAATACTCAGGCTTGATAGACTAATAGCACTGATTTAATTGGTTTCTATATTGCTAATAGCCCCTGGTATCACCACCAAAACATGTAACTACAAGCCTTTTCTGCCATTCTAGAATAACTAAATTGGCAAAGTTTGGGTAGAATATCTTTACTATGGCTTGACGCTAGAGGGCAACACTGTGTCTCACCCATGTAGAGCCTTAAAATGGGACAGCCTATATATTTGTTCATAGCTTGCCATTAAGCCATCTGTGCTTCAGGAGATATTTAATCAATTGGGCATTCATTGGTTTAAACAATTTAATGTAGTATAGAATCTAGCATACCATTAGCTCCTTTTATAGCCTTATTAGTAGAAGGTTGATAGAGAAGTAAGGGCTTGATACATCCCCATCAGCAAATAGGTTTGGTTACCACCTGGTATATAAAGTTTTGTATCATGATCAGAGAAGAATACTTTTGGGATACCATACAATGCTAATTTTGCTTAAATAAGAGCTAATCATTGGCTTTAGTGGTGGCGGAGATTACTGATATGGCTTCATGCCATTTCAGGAAGCGATAAATGGTGAAAGTAAAGTGTCAGTAGCGATATATGGCGGTGCAATTGCCAATTATTTCAACACTGACATTAAAGAGAGGATATTGGATTAGAAAAATTTAAGATAATAAACTGGGTTGGAAGGACTTTGCCTTTCGCAAAAAAGGCAGAAATTATATTATAATGGATGGAGTCAGTCATGACTTCCCAGTAGTATAAGTTTTAAATTTCAGGTAAGTTGTCTGTAAAGCATCATGACCCACATTAGTAAGAGCTCCAAAGTGGTTAAGACCATAGCTGAGGGAAGTGCTTAAGTTAAATAGGCATTCCCCTACACATAAATAAAGCAAAAATTTGTCAAAATGGGTTTAATCAATCACCTGCCTTAGTTGTTCTTGAACCTTGAGGGTCACTTGATCCCATATATCACATCCTTAATCAGGTTCAAAACATGTTCTTCTTTAGAAGCGTATAGTGTCAGTATAGGTAAGTGGGACATACCATTGGCGTAATGATGGATAGCTTTATCATGGTGAACAATAGTAAAATTGCAACTTTGTAACAATAGGGACCATCATGCAAGTCACTTATCAGGGTCTTTCATCTGTTGCATCACCTTAAAGACGCATTTTCTGCTAAAAATAAGAAATAGCTAATCATAGAATAAGGGTCAAAAATGCTTGATGACCAGTAGCACACCAAGACACTCACGTTATTAACGCTATATTTTTTATATCATTTTAGCCAGAGTTTTGCTGTAGTGAGAGATAAGATTGTGCCTGAATAGGGTCAAGTTACGTTATATGCTATGGATGTGATTTCACTGAAGACCATGAACAGGATAAAAATTTTGTATATATCGTTGTGGACCATAATATGAGTGACATCTGAACATCTCATGATTTAAAATCATGTTGCTGAGATGATGCTCAAAGAAGCTTGGTCTCTTTGTGAAGTAAATACAATTGACCCAGCAAATTCAACAATTGAGAAATCAACTGTTAATAGTAAACAACCATTACTAAAAAATCTGTATATAATGAAGGCTAATTTCCTGTAACATCTTCCATATGGCACCTACCTTATCAAGCAATAGAAATCCCTTCACGAGTAACCTTATGGCCCAGAATTTATATTTTCTCTGAAAACTACATTTAGAGGGCTTCATCTTCAAACTTCTCGCATCTAAACAAAGACAACCATTAATATACAAATGTTTGTTATAGGTATGGGAAAACACAGTAATATCATCCAAATAGACTAATGAGAAAAAAAATCTGAGGCCTCAGAGAATTCTCCCCGTTGCCTGTTGAAAGGTTGCAGGGGCATTGCATACCCCCTGGCCTATAGGTTAAAATAATAATTTTGTTAGATTTTGATGGTTGACTCAAAAATAAACCCTTTGAGAAAACCATCAATGCTGATGATTACTCTCATTGATGAATCCTTTGATCATTCCTGATTTATCTGCATAATCTGATAAATCAGATTCACCTCATAACTGCTTTGATTATGTCCAAAGTAACCCAATTATTATAGCTAATAATAGCTATGATATAATCACTTTATGGCCGATTATGGGTCAACTTGAGTGCAAAGTGGTCTCACGGCAATAATAAATTGCACCTCCTAAATTAGTGCACTAATCTTAATGCACTAAGGCGGAATTTTGGGTTCATTTATTTAAATCAATTTATTAAGCGCTTAAACATGGATATCCCAATTAAGGGCGTACTTAGTGCTATGAAAGTCCTGCTGACGTCCCAATTAGGGGTGCATAATCTTTATTGTTCATATATATTATTATCCCCATTTATTGTTATTTGTAAAGTTATGATGTAGCTCTAATTGGAAAGATTCTGATGTTGAGTTTAAATTTAAAATTGCCCCGAGTATGAGTGTAAAATTTCCTTCAATCAGGCTGAAACAATTTTTATTTTTAGTCAATTTCATGGGTTAAATTGACTTGGGGATAGTTCATGATTATTGCCATAACCAGCAGAGGATTGGCAAAATATGAATGAACTCATCTAATAGATGATTTCAGCCAGAAGATGCCTAATAGGTATATAATACCAGCGCCTGGCCAATTAATAAAACATCATCATTTATCAATTATTCATTGATCATTAATAACTACTATACTTTAGTTTGTCAATAATTGTTTTCCATCTTTCACCTATCTGATATTCATATCTGCTGCCTTTACGTCTATCTTAGATAGTTGTGTTCACATATACTTCCCTAAGAGAAGTACTCAGTTACCTGCTAGAGAAGTAGTCCTAATTATAAAGGAATATTTTTCTAATTTTGTATAAAGACAGAAGGTCTCATATTTTTGTTGTTGCCAGTAGACTTAAGAACGGTGAGCATACCAAAGTTACTTGGCTATTATTGAGGAATATCATAGAATCTACTTCCTGATTACAAGCAGTAATTTCATCAGAAGAGTGAGTATAGATCTTTGATTTTTTAAGACTTTATCTTGTACCGTTAGGAGAAAACCTAACTATTTTTTCACTGGATATGTGTGCACAATTTCTTCTCTGTCTTAGGAAAAGTTTAATCTGCCTATATTTGTTGGCAGATCCATGGGGGAGAAAAAAGTTAGGATCCAGCATAAGATGGAACCACATCAATTTTATGTTCTGGGCGCCTTCCTTCCCAGATTTTGCATTCAATCTACTGAAACTTATCACACTAAATGGCCTCAATTCAAGGGGAGGATACCCTAGTGGTAGAATATGGACCTAAACCACTTCCCCCTAGTTTGATTCTGGTCGATGAACTTTGGGTAGGGGACAACTATGACTGTGTTGGCGTTGCGCACCAATGCCTTAAATCAAGATAGCAAATAGCAAAGGCGGTTCATGGAGTTCCTGACCTATCTTACGCTGCGCATGGAGGTTTTCCAGATTTTATCCTCCTTTCCCATTCATTTAGTTTTTCTTTAATCAGTGCAGTATCATCCCCATGTCAGCCCAGCTCAAATAAAGTTTAAAATTTAAAAAATTAAAATGGTCCTAATCTTTCTTGCAGACCAATAATTATGGAGAGACAGTGGGCTCTGAGAGGGCTTAAGAATGTCATTCTACAATAGATGTTTCAGCTCCTAATCACAAGATCTTCTTTAACGTTAGATTCTTGATATAGCATGGACCAACTGGGTTGAGTTTCACATGTAACACCTTATATTGAATCCCTCGTTATTCCAAAATTGCAACGGCTTTTCAAAATATGTCATCATAATCCTCAATTAAGTGTTTGCATTTTTTTATTGCTCAAGAGTAAGATAATAACCAAACTTTACCTCTACTAGTTATATGATTGGGGTTTATTATAGTCTAAGTCAGTCAGAGATCCACAACCAGTGATGGAGCCAACTTAACTAATTTTAAACTGTGGACATAGGTTTGACAATTTCGCATCACATTCTGCGGTTGGTCAGCAGTATTAGCCACCAAGATGGCATAGGTCCTTGATAGACAGGAACAAGTATATCAAGGCTTTATAAGGGCTCTCTATAAAAGGATTAGTTTTTCCATAAACCTCAAAAATATGAGCTGAAGGTATGATGACTTTGACATCTTCACAAGAATCTTATACATAGGTTGGATAGCGATCTTATTTGCAGTAAAATGGACATAAATTCTATTGTCAAGAATAGATAGATGTAACTTTGTTCTGGCCCTACTATTGATAATCAAGCAAATAATGTATTTATGATGCTTTAAGTAAGCAACTTTGTGATTTTTTTCCTTTTCTTTTTTAAAGGTTCTAATGAATTCAGAACTTGATACTTGGTATTAAGAAATACAGAAATTTTGTGCCTAATCTTGGTTAAAATTTACCAGGAATGAGTGCTTATGATCAAGTAATAGCTATTATTATCAAGGAAAAGGCTACGTGGATACTACCTGGGACCCAGTTTGTCCGGGAGATGACTCAAAGCCCTGAAGGATCTAGTGCAGGAGTTTCTGGTGGCTCTATATTATAAAAATGTGATTACAATTGAGAGCAATCTTACTAACTTTATAAGGTGGTAGTAGTTAACATTAACTGGGGAGCAAGTGTCAACGACAGCTAAGACCTTCACTTTGTGCATCACTACATATTTATGGGAGAATTTAGAGCAAGAATGAAGAATTAAATAGATAGCATTAGTAAAATATGCTATTTGGTGGAATTGGAAGTATTCCCAATGAAGCTTTAAGAGAGATCGAAGACTTTATACCCAATTATAGCATGGGATATTAAGTCCATCAGGAGCAGACACAATGAAGCACTCAGGATTTGAGGACTCTGATTAGGTTATTTAGGCATAGATTTGTCAGCATATGGAGCCATGTGCCCTAAGCGGACACGTCATATTATTATTTATCTGATTTTTTCTTCCAACATTGGTTCTTTTAGTGATTGAAGACACACAATAACAGAAGAGATATTATATGGATCTATGCTCTGAGCTTTGTTCAACTGCATATATATGAGATCACAAATTTTTATTGAATGCATAATGACGCATCTCTAGTATTGTATTTTGTATGATAGCCCCCTTAATGTCAAAAATCAGTTTTAAAAAATTTTTGCCTCCTTAAAATAAAGCGCAAGTTGCTCGTTGATAGATAAAGCAGATACCACTGCAGCCTCTGCGTTGTCCAAGGAAACTAGTCACAGTAGGTCAAGCCATGTCCTTCATAGTAACAGTAGAAATTTCTAGATATAAGTATTCTTTTTTGGATGAATACGCATGAAGGTTTGCATAAAATTATAAATAGTTAGTTTGCCACCAAATTCTCTAATAAGGGCCGTCTTCACTTGATCCCAGGAAGTACATTCTTTGGATCAAGGCATTACCAATTTTTATTCACTACTGTCAAGGAAGTTCTGGTTATGTTGAGCTTTGTGTCAATTGGTGGATAGCTCCAGGGCCCTTTTGTACCAAATTAAAATGGTCTATTAGTTCTCCATACTAGTAATGTATTTCTCTAAAAAGAAGTTATATAGAATTGACAAATTATAGAGTCGTGTATAGCTGAGGTGAGGGTCTCTCAATTACTAACGGTTCCTTAAAAAGGTCATTAATGTGAATTTGATTGAGTTAATGTTAAAAAAAAGATTATCTTGAAATATTTGCCCCAGATATTGTATGAGTAATGACACTTTTAGAAATTTACTCTGGTGAACTTGTAAATTTAATATTTTGGTCAGTGGGATTTACTTTATGCATTTTTGTAGATTCTCGATATTCTGAAGCCTAGAGGTTATTTGGTTTGTCAAAGGGATCCAAACTAGTCTGATTGGGCCGTTGACTAGTGGTATTATTAGAATACATCTGCTCAATAGTGGCAAATTTTATCATGAAGTGCTGTTATAATTAATTCAGTAAAGAGAAAGACTATTTAAAAGTGCATCAACTTCAGAGAGCCACCCTCTCAATTGTTGTACACAATTTTTATTCTGGGTTTTATGATCCTCAACTTAGGATGGATCATAGTGCTAAGGATTCTCAGAGGTCCTAGGGAGCCCTCCGGATCTGCAAGCCTCAAAGAGCCTTAAAGCCCATAAGGGCATTTTTTCAGAGAGGGAACTTCTTAAACGCGCACTTAAGAGGTTGGTTAATCTTTGGTTCTTTCTTTAACCTAATAGATCTAAATCTTTTAATCCTCAATCTTGATAAGTTGTTTTTCTGTTTCTCATTTAACTGGGCTGATGATACAGTTGCAGCTTGTTCCAATCAACCATGAAGGGTTTCAAAGGCATTAGCAATCTTCTTATAAAGTTTGTTGCGATGTTTTCCTCCAACTATGGTATCATTCTGAATGATTTGATCCTGCAACTCTTGATTATTCTTCAATCAGCTGATGATTTCTTCTAATTTTTTCCAACCAGAATTCTTAGCAGTCTCATACAATTAAGGAGTCAATAATGAAGCTGATGGGAAATACTTAAATTCTTTAAGATCAAAATATGATGTAATTCCAGAAGCTGCAGCTGGATGTGGAAAGAGGGATGGACAATTAATCAGAAGAATAATCGGTTAAAGCCACTGTCACTTTAGCACTTAGGAGGATAGCAGTGGAGTATAATTGCATCAGATTCTCTGCAACCCGTGTGGAAAGACTAAAATTAGTTTTTTTAGTTTGTTAAGTTCCATAGATTAGGGCTTCAATTTCTAGGCTACTGTTAAAATCTTGGACTTTGTTGCTCACTTTTGGCCCTTAATTTCAACTGCAGATTTGTGGATCCTGGCTTTGATTTTTTGAAAGAGATTGATAGACTGGGGCAATAATAGTATGAAAACTATTATTATTGTTGATTGCCCAAAAGCCACATTTAGAGTAAAGTCCAATGCTAAACTGGCGCTTCTTCCTTCTGAAGATATCTTAATGCTGGTAGGGAACACTTTCCCTATTCCCTTCTCACAGAGGCAAGTAGAGAATTCATTATTGCCAACCTAAGGATATCTGATCCTTGCACTCTTCTCTTAAGAGTAATGTTTTATACAACCAATGTTTAAACAACTTAAGATAAGATTAGTGTGAATCTAATTTTGTTAGGGAATTATTTAGGGTTTTTATAGCTAGAATCAGCACACAACTTTTCAGCTGTACAATGAAAATATTTGTGCTCCTATACTGTTTTAACCCATAGTGTTAGGCACTGAATATTGTCAGGTACTGTTGCCTTGGGTTTTCTGGGCAGCATAATCCTCAGGCGTTTGGCAGAAAAAATAATTGGTATTAGGTACATTAAAACAATTGTTTTAGCTGACGACAATTCCACTCTTCCTCCAGTGTTCAAATGTTTTGGTTTTTCATGATGACACCAATCCATTCCACTCTGAACAGTTTCCTATAATTTGGCTATCAGGGATTATACCAATATCAAATTATTGCTTAATTTCATTGGGGATGATGCCTGATGAAATTATCACCTGTCGGTGGCCTCAATTATCATTGGGGATGATGCCCAACAATAATTCATAGTCAGACCATCTAGTACTAAAAAAATTAATTCATAGTCAGTGACTTCTAATATCATCAGGGATTCCACCTGACAATATTCTCATCAGTCAGCCACTATTGCCGACCCTACAAGTATAACCTAATTGTCAAATCTCATATTCAGTCAAAGGGTTAGACTATGTGGTCATCTGCAATTCAGACAGCTACACTGACTGATTGAATATAATAGGTCTCACCATCAAGTGCTAGATGGGCAAATGTTATTAGCGCTCTGAATTGCAGGTCTTTTTTAATTTGAAAAGGCAATAATTGCCTGTTGGAGTGGACCTATCTGGTCACACTCATATATTTTTTCATCTGAGGAATGACTTCACTGCTGGAAGTAATTGTCATTGGGAAGTACATCTTTACTTATAGCCTAATAAATATCCTAGCAGAAATCATCAGTTTCAGGTTCTTTAGTTTGGTAATTGTTATTTTCACAAAAAATTATATTTAGTCATGTTAGCGTCAGTAGGCTTCCAAGTGGAATATTTTGTCACTAAGACAAATTCTCCTTTTAACAAAAAGTTAAGCAGTACAAAATCTTATAGTGTGTAAATTATACTTAAACAATAGGTTATTTATAATCATTAAAGAGAAATGCCTTTATTCAGGATATATTGCCCTTTACAAACCAAGGTCCTCCCCAATCTTTTATGGATTTTTTCCTTATTTTATGACAGTATTAGACTCTTTAAACTCCTTATAATAGTTTCAGAGATTAAAAAGGCCATTTGTAAACTTTGAATTAAGGTCCAATTAATGGATTCATAGGATGGTAGTTCTATTGGTCAAGGGCCAATTCAACAATGCTTAGTGCATATTTAATTGATGAGAAAAATAGTTTTAAACAACTCTGACATTTAATTTGAAAGGTTCTAAGAATTTCTGGAATGACATGAGTTACATAAGTGAAAACAGTCAGTAAACAGACTATATCTCTAGATCTTACTAAAAGTCTAAGTTTTGAAGCATAAGCAACCTTGTAATAAAAGCAGTTGGTAGGAGCTATTTAAACATCACAGAGACCGTGGGCCTCAGCTTATGTAGTTTCTCAATTAAGAATATTATACCTACAAACTTCTGAAGAAGATTCTTTTTCCATGTTAACTAGATGACTGGAGATGTGGAGTCAAGAACTACCTGAAATAAAAGACAGTTAATTGGATGGCTAGTCTAACTTGTATTGAACAAAGGATATTATATAAGTATATTGGGACATCTTGGTTACCATATTTATTTCATCAACTCAACCAGTGCCTTTATGGAGGCGCATACTACCATTGGTCATGATGTCCTTCATAAAGAACTAGCAATGGCTGAAGGATTATACTATTGTTAAAGATAGACTGTTAATTCAAGTTGTCCTTAACTCTTGTTTGTATGTGCCAAACATGACCCTTCCAACCCAGTATACTTGCATCAAGTTGTAGGACCAACCTAAGCCTTTGCAAATGTTAATTATTTTAATTGGGACGTTCTTAACTTCAATTTATGACCATCTACACTATTCTTGTTGTGGATCATTTTAATATGCGTTGAAACTTATTCAGTTGTTTTTGTTAATGCTAAGGCTACTGTTTCCTCATACTTAAGCAATTCCATACCTGTTATAGTGGCTGTAAATTCTATTGTCCATTTTGCAAAGAATTTAAATCTTAATTATAAAACTAATTCCTTGTCGAAGATATATCACGTCTGTACATCCCTCTATCATCCTTCTACCAATGGGTTGTTTAAAAGGACTTTGTTAAGTAATCTCTATATTACAAAGAAATGATATACCCTGACCCTTCAAGATGAGCTGAGTATCTCTTTGGCGCCCTGATGCTTATGTGTTAGCTACCTTCAGATCATTTAGATGTCCCCGTTTAAAACTCTTTATGACAGAAACCTGTGTATCCATTTAGCTAATCTCACCTTAGAGATGTAAACTCTAACTCTGCTAACTTTTGGTATGAGAAAGATTACAGATGAAATCTTTAGATTACATGATCTTGTAATAAGATAACTGGTGATGCTGGAGAAACAGAGCAGTCAGATTTTAAGAGTTTTACTCATCCTAAGTGTCATTAGATACGTAGTCTCATTTTATCATCATCAACCTTTAGTGTAAGTACATAATCTTATTGTGTTATGGTATAGACCTTACCAAGTATATTATCATGAGTCTGAGTAATTCATAGCCTATTTTTAGCATTAGTGGCTAATTCAAAAAGGGAGCCGCCATGCATCTTTATTTGTAAATGGGCCAAACAAAGGAAATATTATAGATAAAAATCCTTATGTGGCGCCTCAGCTGATAGTCTAGGAAGCCTATAAGAAGGTGAGGAAGTTTTATAAAATAATTTCTGGCACCCACTTTAGCCGGCAGACCATGGTGGGCAACATTGGGGTAGAAGCATCAGCAACATTGGGGTAATGGGTATAATTGTGGGATTTTCATTAATGAGACCAGCAGTGTCCATTGACTCGATATATTGATAAGTTGATTCTCAGCGAAAGTGATGATAGCAGGTATGCAAGCGAAAAATTTTAAGCGCCAGAAGGTTTTGGGATAATTAGGGTCAAAAAGAGAAGTTTTCGCTTCATCAATGTAAGTTGGCTCATATCAAAAGCAAGCTCCTAAATTTCATACTTCGCATTTTCTTAAAAATCATAGGGAAAATTGAGGATAGAGATACCCTCAACAAGGGGCTCAATTGCCCATGAAGATGTTGGCAAAGTAGGGTGTTGGCAGGGGCCAGTGTAATTCATAGTTTTTTTGATACAAATGAGTCAATTACTAAAAATTCCAAAAGAGGTTTTTAGAGTAACGTGACCTCAGGGCAACATCTTGAGGGGGTCAGTGTTAGAGAAAAGTGATTCCTAAGATAAATTTGATGTGAGTCAAGTTTAAAAAGAAGCCAATACCACACACAGAAGCCCTGTTGATCTATGATTTCATTGACTAAGCCTTTTTTTTGTAATGGTATGATAACTTAATCAGATATAGATCATTCCTCATAAGATATGGACAGTGGCAACCCTAACTAAAATAAAAGCTCCCTTCAGAAATTAAAAAAGTTATTGCCTCACAAAAGCGCAGCATTTGAAATACTAGAGTGTCTGGCCCAAACTATAGTATACCTTACTTTTAATTAGACAATGTACGCTCTATATCAAGTCGTAACTAGTTTTTATTTACCAAAGATATTATCTCTTAGTATGCAAGGTTTGCTAAGAAGATTGGTGCAAGAAATATTAATTAAACTTTTTTGTAGCATTGAAGTAATGGTTCCTAATCTTCAGATCCTTCATTTCCTAGAATCTTTACAGCGTCACCAAGGTGCTATATCACTTCATCTATTATTTTTAGTAACTGTGTTTGCTTTCATCAGCTCCCAAAAAAGTGCAACAGGTCTTGAGTCAAGCTTTAAAGCTAATATTGTCTATAGTAAGTATAATAGAAGAATGGCATCGGACTTTTGAGTAAGATTTCTAATTCATATTTATGGTATAATAAGAGACTCAAAGCCTTTTTTGTTCAGCACTAAAGGATCCATGCTAAAGAATGTTCCTGCCATTTTTGCTTATTCATATGATTGTTAAACTGGAACAATAAATCTATAGTATGGCAAAATTTCTGAAGAATGGATTAAAATGCCTCATAGAATATGCAGTAAACTGAGATTCATGGGTGTTTATAATCTATAAAGATATGTTAAAATAAGACATGTTTATATTAATCTGAGAAGCATGCACTGAAATAACTATGTGTGGTCAAAAATAAAGCGATCCATTTTTAGTGCTGTCAACTACAATCGCTGCATTATTGCTTTGCAGTACTGAAAACTCCACAGCATTTTTGACAAAATTCGGATCAGAGGCCATTTGTAGCCTTGATATAGAACAATTGATTAAAAAAGGAAATTACTTTATAAGGTATGGATGAAGCAATGTTTAGTTAACTCACACATCAAATAATTTACTATACAACTGTATGAGTGGATTCTCAACAATTTATATAGCTTTCCAGTGTGACTCACATAGGGAGAGCAAAATGTGATGGTTAAATATTCTAAAGTGCTCAGAAAGGAATCATCATTTTACTTAAATTAAGACAACACCATATAACTTCTGATAACCTTGACTTAAGGGGACATCATTACTTAACAATATTTCTTTGTTATCACGTATATTCATTGAAAGACTAAGATTTGATGCTTTAGCTAAAAAAAGCATTCTTGACACATTAGAAAAGACAAAATTTAAAAGAAATTAGGTCTCTTTTTTTAGTACTAGATGGTCCTAGAAATTGGGTCTCTTAAGTATTTATTAGGAGGTAATAAAAAGCATTTATTTTTTGCATCAACTTTAGAATTGTAATGTGCTAAGTTGGGTTTCTCAAGAGGGCTTCAGAAGAGAGATTGCTATACACTTTGATGGAATTGTTGCATTTTGTTCTGACAGGTCATCTT
Source organism: Massospora cicadina (assembly GCA_022478985.1). Lineage (NCBI taxonomy): Eukaryota > Fungi > Entomophthoromycota > Entomophthoromycetes > Entomophthorales > Entomophthoraceae > Massospora > Massospora cicadina. Next base: position 80,091 of record JAKSZP010005313.1, on the reverse strand, counting down.
GCCCATCAAATTATTTATATGAATCTTTACAACCACTGATATCTAGTTAGAGGGTTTGAGTGAGTTGGATGTTATGCTAACGACAATATAATATCAATATACTATTAAAACTTAATTGGTCCAAATGAATGACGAATTTTTCATTATTAGTTGTTTATCATAACCAATGAGTTAAATATCAACGTATAATCAACCATTTGCTACCCCACTGCGCTACCTCCCTATTAACAATTTATCTTACTAATTTGGCCGTGTTCCCATGAATCTAATTGATCTTTCTGTATTATCTCACTTGCCTCTATATCAATTTAGAGCTCTTTTTAAAACTATTTATTTCGGATTCTTGAAGCTTTTTGTCCTTGTTAGTCTAAGTGCTGATAACTGAAATTACTCTGACCTTAAGTACCAATTACCCTGTCTCAGATAAATATCTATGAAAATGATCTATTATTGATAAGTTTACTAAAATTACTCAATAGTTGATAACAATGGAAATTAAAAATTTGTGTTAGCATATAATGAAGAAAATTCATTTGGAAGGGGAATTGTTGCTTTGAGTAGGCTGCCAACTAACGCTACACAAAAAACATTAGAAAGCCATAATGCCACTTTCATACTAAGAGTCTAGGGTGCGCTTATTTTTTTACTAGATAATTTGTTGCAACCAAAATAAGTTCTTTTGTTTTTTTTGTGTTTCTGATTACATCATCATATAATATATCTGTTGTTTGGTGTAAACTTACCTTTTTCATAAGAATCTAATGCAGTAGCAACAATTCAACATTCTGGTTTTCACTACACCCGTTGCTTTCTGAAACCCATCACCATAGTTTTATCTATATGTTCCTAACATATTCCAGTTTGCATTTACTTTAGTGAAAATTTATGAGTCTATAGACTAAAAGTTATTCTACCCCATATATATTAGATTCACCATTTTTATTGAAATCAAAAAATTAACTTTAGTTATCCAGACTTTTCCTTTTTAGTAAATCTAGCATCCTTTGGATGGTTCTTAGCAAAAAATGGCTTCTGTATGGTGATGGCAAATTTCTTATGCTTTAGAAGGAACCGTTTATCAGTAACTAATTTGTAAAAAACTCCTAAAGCTATTGTTGTAAATATAAAAAGGAACGTAAAAGTGTATTCTAGTTAGATAAAGGAAAGAATTTGAAACTAACTTTATCAAGCTATTATTCATTCAATATATATAGGATGTATGTGAGACTTATGGCATAGAGTGCGTCTAGGTCATCCTCAGTCTTAATATTTTTACACTATGAGATCTGAGCAGCAATAATATTACTACATCATTGTCTGGGCTGTTAAGCTCTTATTGTTCTGGTGCTTTAGAATGTGACTCTGGGATCTAGGATACAGTTTCACGCAGTTGATCATTTGGTGGCCCAGCTTGAATCATACCTTGTGATAAATCCCTGATTAAACTAGACATTTCTTGCCCATTTGAGGGCATCATGACTAAGCAAACATTTATTTATGTTTAAAGAGTGAGCCTGTAACTCTCTCATTACCATAAAGGTGGTGCAATATGCTTAACACACCACCAAGGAACTAGCCATTGGCAAGATCAAAAAATATAGTACTGATGAGGGGGCCATAGCAAAAAGGACCTAGGGCGAGGGTGACCAAGGCAGTATATAATAGTAAATAACAGAGAAACACCAGAACCTGGAGGGATTACAAAGGGGAATTCATAATCAAGTGGATATTGGTGCTAGGGTGCTTGGGTGCCTCAATCTGAAGGTGACTGGGACAGCCCAAAGGTGCATCAGATACTGTAGTCAATTTGGATAAAATGAATAGGCCAACGTTGTTGGAGATCTCCTTGAAGAGGTTCACGCACAGGTTCACACAAGGAAATATATTTAAACAAAGTAAAATTAATAAAGATTATAATAGAAGATGTCGACCAAATATGTAGGCTGGTCTTAAGGAAACATAATTACCAATTGGGGGGAATCAGCCATTGGTGGAAGTGGTGCTAAGCTTAAGAGCACCAATAAGTGCTTGCTTCCATTGGCCCAGGTACTATAGCTCCAGATTGCCAATTTTGAGTAATTAATTGTAGGCACTGCCAACCCATTTTTGAAATTTAAAAACTTGAACAGTTTTAAACCCTGCTATCTGAGAAATAAATTGAACCGTTTCCATTAATGATATAGCTAATGCGTTTTAATGCACTTGCCATAACACAGGCCTGAGCGTCACGCACACCCCTTAGACTGACCTAAGCATATAATCACTGAACCCAGCGCTGGTCTAGGGTATGTTTAAGGTCACAATGGCTGCTAGCTTCACATTTTTAGCCTTCTGACAAATAACTTTTCTTGAAAGTTTATCCCCTTGATCATGTCCTCAAACTATGAAATAATGAAAGTGAGGCTTGAACAGAGGAGGGCCTTTATACCCTTTGTCATTTCAGATTTTAAATTTTTTTTTATTTTGCACTTTGAACATCAACAGTACCCAATTAAGAACATGTTGTAAAAGGATATAGGACTAAAGAAGCTACCGTGAACCTCACTATATTATGGTACCCTAGACGGCATTTGCAATGTAATGTTTTATCTCACCTTCTATAGATGTGTTATGAGCTCGACTAGGAGGTGCTAGAATCGTTGGGTAGTCTTCCAGGGAGATGATAATAAAAAATTGATGAGATCTCCAATTTTAAAGGTGGCAAGGGCTGGTTAATGGACATTAGATCACACAATCTATTTTGTAGTGGTCATAGCAATTCCTTGACTGAGTCAGCACTTGAAACCTGATGACTTTGTCACTCAGTTCCCCCACGAATAATTTGGCAGCTTATGACTAGAATAGCCTAAAAGCGGCTGTATACATATAGGTGATTATGTTCTCTCTGATAAAAAGTCCAGAGTGGTGACAATTTTGCTTGATGATAAGTTATCTGGTAGGCTATCACAATGACTGGCAGGTGATAATTCCATCACATTTGATTGGATGACACCCTCTTATGTAAAACAAGATACTACGGTAATGTTTGCTTGTTCTACTGCCCCATTAGTTAAAGAATTATAGGGGGAGATGAAGTGTTGCCTGGATCAAACAGTGATATTAGTCCATAAACAAATTAAATTGTAAATTATAACCTGTTTTCAGAAGCGACCCTTGGTCATCTATGTTGTGCATAATAATTTAGAAAATAAGGCCAAAGCCTTTTCAGTGGCAACAGGAACAAAGTTAACATCACCTACTTGGTCATGTGGTCAATGGCGAGTAGATGTAACAATGGCCTTGGAGAACCATGGATAAAGGTCCCACTACATTCACATTAAACACACGTTAATGACTATAAGATACTTTTCTCTCTCGTTGCAATCACTTTTGCAACTTATACAATTCAAGTCTGATTCTAGTTTGATAATCTCACAGTTGAGATTAGTCTGCGCCCATGTCAGGGAGCAGTTGGGCAAGTAAGGTAAGAGGAGCAGGTGGTAGGCCCGCGGCCTCTAACGTTCAAAAATGCCCCGGAGAAACCAGTGTAATAGAAAAAAAAAATAAAAAAGTGGTGGTCACTATTTCCCCAGAAATCCTCACTTGGCAAGCACGATACAACCATTACATCAACACACTGCACTCCCAACCACTCTCGTCGGTGAGATACAGAGTTCATGTGTTTCTGGACATCCAACAAACAGCTCTATGAGAAAAATTTTGTGGGGATGTGCACACTTTTTTCCTGACCACAGTGTATGTTGCACCTCACTCCATGTCACACGGTTGGCTGGACCTCAGTTTTGAAAACAAGGAGGCAGCAGACAAAGCTGCTGTAGTGCACATAGTGATTGGCCTCCCCGAAGGACAACAGGTCATTGAAACCAAATGTACCAGATGGACAAAATCCAACCAAATTTTCCTCACGTTTAACTTTTTGCCTACTACAGTAAAATGTGCCATTTTGGAGCAGTACCTGAAAGATGGTCTCACTATATATGGCAAAATACAATATTTTTAAATGCAATGCTTTACGCTGATGCCAAACCTGCACACTGGCAAAGCCATTGCAGTCCTGACCCCAACTGAGGAGATCATGAGGACCTAACCCAGATCCCACACTCCACATATATCAATATTGAAGGGCATACCACCCACCCTTTCCGGGTAACCGTGGACAGCGTGCCCCCCATCTGCACCCACTGTGACGCATTCAGCCATAAGGCACATGTATGCCCCACCAAGGAGGGCATTTCATTCCAAGAGCACCCCTCAGTGGCTATGGCCAGCAGAGAGGCGCACTACGAACCAACTGCAAGCACCAAAGAGGCTTTCCTGTGAGGAGCACAAGGCTGCTACCTACTGGTAAAACCTATTTCCCCGCAAGAGCGGAAGAAGGCCAAGCAGGCCCACAGGGCCGCGGCCAAGGAAGTGGCCAAAGTCACCACCCCTATCCCACACTCCCAACGTCAGGAGGACATCGAAACCTTTGCAGCAGAAGAGAGAGAGAGAGAGAGAGAGAGAGAGAGAGCAGATCAGGAATCCTTTAACCAATCAGATTATGAAGCCCATGTCAATTGGGCCACCCAATCTGAGGATCCAATGGGTGACTCAATCTCACCCAATCTTTGCAAATAAGCTCCAGTTGATAATGACTTGGGGTGTAACCTACCTGAAGTTTTTTTTGACCTGATTGTTGGTGTACCAAAGTTCTTCTGCACCACAAAAAATTTGTTCGACGTCGGGGAAACAAAAAGTGAAGGCAAAAGCCAACGCAAACCTTTCTGGTAAAATTAACAAAACTACCAATAGCGTTGCTGCAAACACCCATGCTGCCATGAAGGTCTGTGGGGATCTAAAGGAGGCTAGTGGGCCCGGGTGCCCACACCCTTGCACCTAAGGTGTGATGGGGGAAACAATCACTTTAGGGATGTTTAATATTGCTGGACTCAAGGCCTCGCCATCCTGGGCTAGGAAATTGAGCTTTTTACAAAAAAATTTACCCGTGGATATCCTGACCATCCAGGAGTCCCACTGTCCACGAGGTTCCTAGGATGCTTGGAAAACCATGCTCCTCCCATCCCTATTCTTTTGGTCAGAGCACTGTGGGGTGCTAGTTCAGAAAAACAATTTTTTCAAATTTTTATCATCAGAATCCTTCCTCAATGGCTGAGTCCTCATTGTCACTTTCTCATGGGCCGACGTGGTGCATGCTATCATGAACATCTATGCCCCAATCTGTGCATGAAAGCATCGGGAATTTTTCTCATCAGTCAAATCCCTCCCATTACCCCCAGACCCTTTCATAGTTGGTGACATGAACTGTTGGCTAAACAACCATGGACCGTTGGCCTTTCTCCTTCCACGCCCCCCAGGGTCACGTAGAACTTCGCTTTCTAAAGGCCACCCTTGGGTTAATGGATGCACTGCCGCAGCAAGCCCCACTGCTCAAAAACATGATGCGCCCCCACGTCCACAACGGCCAATTAAGGTCCATGACCCGCATCAACCTTATCCTTACGCCGGCGAAATTCCAACCCCACATTTCTCACTTCAAAACAACAAAAATTGAATTCTCTGACCACCAACTGGTCTCGATAACCTACCACCTACCTGTTACAGTGGCTAAGGCCCCACATTGGTGCAAACTCCGCCATCCCGAACTTGCGTTGCCAGGATTTCCACTTGGGTGGAATCAGCAACTTTGGCAAAAGAGTTTGTTACACCATTTTGCGCGGACTCCATCTCCACATGGTCAACCTTCAAAGAGGATACCATCCGCCACTCTCACCACCTCTCCTCCTGGCGCTCACGAGCCACATTGGCCATCATTTTGCGCGCTCTGGAAGAGTTGGCACACCTGGAGTCCAACATCCCAGCTACAGGCTACAGCCCTGCTTGGGGCCAGAAGTGGGCAGAAGCAGCCACCCACCTCAACGCGCTTGAAAGGCAACACAAACATCAGGTTTGTGTTCAGTACAGGGCCAAACGCATTACAGAGGGTGACAAGTGCACCACATATTTTTTTTAAATTTTTTGCACCACGCCAGAGCGTGGCCTGCACACAGGTGCGAAGATCAGATGTTTCCATCTTGGATACGCCAGCTGAAGTGGCAATCGAAATACAAAAGTATTACTCTGAGTTATACCAATCTGATCCAATTCAGCTGGCTGAAGTGGTGGAATTTTTCGGACAAACTCACATATGCACAATTTCCTGATACCCAGAAATAATGAATTTGATTACTCCGAATGAACTATGGACAGCCATCCACAGTGCATCAAATCGGAAATGCCCAGGCCAGATGGCATTCCAAATGAATTCTATAAAAAGTACTTCAAATATATATCCCCACTGCTGCTTGCCTCACTTAACCAGAGGCTGCTGGAAATGCGCCTCCTACCAGGAGGACAAGAGGCCTTCACCGTCACACTCTTCAAGAAAGGAGACAAGCTAGACTTAGCCAACTGGCGCCCCATTTCTTTAACTAACACGGATACAAAAATTTTAAATAAAATCATGGTTAACCGTTTAGGGATCGTAGGATCTGCCACCATCTCCCCAGAACAATTTGGTTTCATTAAAAAAAGTCTATTTGGGACAACATACACACTGTAGCCAACGTCTATCAATCTTTGGCTTCTGGAGCACTTGTTTTTTAGACCAGCAGAAGGACAATGATAGTCAAACTGGGAATACCTCAGGGCCTGCCTCCATCAATTCCGCCTACCCCCTCGCTTTATCAATTGGGTAATGCTCTCACGGAATCTGCAACAATGGCAGTGCATGGCCCTGGCTTCCTAGTTGAAGTAGTCCGCCCTCAAAGGGGCTTACAACAAGGGGACCCCCTTAGCCCACTCTTATGCAACTTCAGCCTTGACCCACTACTTCGAAATGTGAATGCCCAACTCACTGGGGTCCATGTACCAGGCCAAGCCCCAGTCAAGATGATGGCGTTTGCAGACAACTGTGTGGTTGGGGTGTCTAATAATAAAGATGCACTTGCACTTGAAGCTCTCATCCAGGAGTATTCCCGGGTAAGTGATGCTGCACTGAATGCTTCCGAAAACCAAAATCATCCTCCTTGGTCAGTATCAAACCTGCTGGGCCCCATCAACCAGTGCCCAGCCCAGCCCATCTGCTCGCACACGTGATCGCCCTCCCAGCTCACCCCACACCGCCCCATTAGTGCTCCCCTTCATGCCACGCCCTACCATAGGGCTGGTCTGACATCTGGGCGTGTGGGTGGAGGCAGGCGGGTACGCATCAGCAGTAACGGAATGTCATATTCTAGACAACGTGACGAAGCGCATAGCCTCCCTCAGAGCCCACCCTACTTCCCTTACTGGCAGGGTTGTTTTAGCCAACTCTATGCTCCTCTCCAAAGTCTGGTTTGGAGCCCACGCCATCCCCTTCTCCCCAAGCTTTTTCAAATCCTTGTATGCCCTTCTGCAAGGATGGCTTTGGTCAGGCCGCCCACCACCAGTACAGCTAGAGGTCATCTTTGGCCCTCATCATCATGGTGGCATGGGCCTGCTTGACTTTAAAGCCCATGCTGCCAAGATCCTAGGCACCTGGATTGCGGCCATCACTGCCCCTACGCTCCCCTCCCAACACTGGTCCCGCGCAGCCCGCTCCAACTTCTCTCGCGCCTTGGGCCTTAACAATCCATCAAACCCTCACTCCTTGATGAAATACCTGGCTTCACACCCATCGGCCACAGGTCCTCACGGGACTAAAACCCACTACAAAGGAATCCTCCTCTCCATGCGGAGAGTTGAGTGGAGAATTCGTATTAGTGGACACACAGCCCAGAGAGGCCGCCCCTCTCCTCAGTTCACACAAGAGATACAGGGGCTACCCATCCAAGATGGCGTGATCCCCACACGACCCCATGTCCTATCCAGGGTGGACTACCTGGACATGATGGACATCCCTTAGTCCATTGAGACTCAGAAGACTATTTGGAAATATGCACAACATCCTCTGTTGCAGCCTCAAATCCGTTCCCATGTGTGGCGCTTCCTGAGGAGGGTGTACCGTATGGCTGAGCGCTCTAATGCTTTACATTCATCCTGCGGCGTGTGTGGCCAGTATGGAACGCTGTTACACCGCACGGAGAAGTGTCCTACCTCTAGAGTAATATGGCGCGAGGTTCAACGTCTGCTTGGCCAGGATCAAACACATCCCTTCAGTCTGTCAAGAGATATGTTTGCTTTATCAATGGCTTCCCCCCTTCCACCCTCCCTCCATACTCTGGTGGTTGCAATCGCCATGTGGACTATCCACACGATTGTCTTGGATGCCATCACAGGCTCCACCCCCACCCTCCCAGAAGCTGTCCACAGATTCTGGTCTCATTTGGTGGACCACTTTCAGGCGTGGATATTTGGATACCTCCCACCTCATCAACGACAGCTGGTCTCCTCCTGGTTCCCAGTTTGGTCCATCAAATCAGACCTTTTCCTCCACACGTGTTCAATTGTGGTTATGGTCCCTTTACATGTTCCCCCCTCCTCCCTATAGTGGCGTTCCCGCTGGCAACAGGAGATAGCTTCGCTTCTCTGGGGTGCCTTCCCTGTTCTAATTTTTGTTTCCCTTGGGTCAAATTTAGAAGTGTCCGTCCCATGGTCGGCCTTCCTCGCAATAAATTTAAATTTAATGACTATAAGAGAGCAATATCCTGATGCTGGTAGCAAGGGCTTGTACAAACTAATGACCTTAAGGTTAAACAGGCTTTTATAGTGTAAGTCCAGGGGAACAGATTCTGTGTGTGGACTTGGCGATCTTCCCATTTTCAAATAAAAAGGGTCCTTAGAGGGAGGATGTAACCTTCGTCACCCCGGGCAACCTCGCCCACATGGTAGATAAGCACTGAGTAACAGCCCTCCCTCTTCAGATCCCTCTCCTAGTACCCTCTCTCACCTTGGTTAAACTTGTCTGCCAGATTATGGAAATCTGAGCTGAGATCATTGAATCAAAGTTGAAGGGACCAAAACTGATGGGAATAAAGCCTGATGCTTGGAAATCATATATTCAAAAAGGGATAAAAACAAATTATCAGCTGAAATTGCTGACTGTTTTAACTCAATAGGCAGTAAAATGTTGATGCTAACCACCTCTTGAAATCATTAGGGATGATCCCTGATGTACAATGGTATAATCAAAAATCGCAGACAGTTTAAAACTCCTATCCAATAAATTGGGAGTTGCAGCTGGCATAACTCATTTGACCAAACAAATGCCCTAGCGACCAGGCATGGGGGTTGAGCATCCCAAACATTTTTCCAACCAGTTGAGACCACCCCAACAGGGGGTGGCCCTGGGGAACTCCTGTTGCTCGTTGGCCAGATGCCATCATGCCAACTGACAGAAATGCAGTCAAACCTCAGGTAAGGCATTTGAGGTTGAACTAACAGTGACGTGGCCTGCCGCTGAATCCTTTGATGTCAGTTCCAATTGAGATTATCTGCCCCCTTCCCAAAAAAAATTGCTGGGTCAGGTCAAGTTTGAGTGACCCAATTCCTGCTTGGACATACATCAATCAAAACACTATCCAATCAGTTACATCACACTGAGGATATTGGTGGTCAATTCTCTTTGTTTCCTTTCAAATAAATTCCTACTAAAAAACCAATTTTTTTACTCTATTTTAATCCTTTTTGCTGAAGTCCCAGTAGCATTAACCTGGTGGTCTATCAGTCCCCAACCGGATAAACATTTAAGTTTTGATGATTACTATCACACCCACCATCATCAACTGGATTCAACGTGAAAGAAACTTCTGGCAATTTAACCTCATCATTGCAACTATCCGCCATCGATATACTGGGATCTTGTGGCTTTAATCCACCATTATCAATCAAAGATACGCCCTCTTGTCTCCACAATTGTATTGAACCCACCTACCAGCAACCCTGTAAAAACCATCCCAGTGGTACAATCCCCTGCAGCGAGACACCCAGTGTCTGAGGTTGTTTCCATTTGGTTCATTTTTGGGTTTCTTTTCATGCTCATTCTACACCAACGATTAATTTTTCCCATTTTTAAGCTCCATACAGCGTCATATGAGCGGCAATGCACTGTCATTCTGGATAGCTTTTTGGGTGCTCACACATCCAAAATGGCAGGCAGGTCTAAACTTCTTCTGCCATTTTTTCATGACATAATCGACCAACCATTATTTCCTGCCATTTCTGCCCTTCTCTTTGAGGTGGGTGGTGCAGTGGTTACCCTTTACCAAATAAATGTGCAGTCACTAATCTGCTTTCTGTTGCTTGTTTGGTCACTTGCCAATTTTGCAGGTAGTATTCTCTATACCTTGGAGAATCTTCTTCAGGGCGGCAAAGCCCCGTTGATTGCTACATCTCCTCCTCCTAATATTCAATAAGGGAATTCAAGTGTTCCTTCCTGGGTTATTGTCAATCAAGTCCTGACGCCCTTGCTGAGGTGCAAATGCGTTCTACTATTGCCATTAACAATGCCACTGCACTATCCCATGACCACCAGTGGTCATCTTTTGGACGCGGTGGAAGGGTTGCCCATCACTAGGTATGAGGACTTTTGCGTTCTACTTTACAAGTGGGTGATACCACCTCGCTGAATTCTGTTGTAATAGCTGCTTTGAAACCCCTGTATTGCTTTCAGATCATTTATTCCAATTTCTTTCTACTATGGCCAAAGCCTCAGCTTGGCTTCTTTAATCTATAGCTTCTATGAACAGGCTCCCACACTGGAGTTCTCTAATGATATGCTCCAACCAATCTTTAGATCAGGGTTGGATTTGGCCTCTGACCATCACGAGGTTTGGTTCACCTCTTAAGGGACGTTGAATCAGATATGTAACGCTTTGACCACTATCAACGTCTCCCCTCACCATAACCCGCTATCAAGGGGAAATTATATGATCATACTACCTAACAGCAATGTGGATTCAGTTCTTACCTTTGAGCCAATATTAGTCCTGGCCTCAGAGCCCGTCACTACCACTGCATCAGAGTTGGGTTATCCTGGTTCACCTATTAATGAATCAGTTAAAGCCCAGATAGAAGAAGCCGGTTCCTAAGCCCTTTCTCTTCCCAAATTTACTACTGAAAAGGTCCCCAATCTTCCCCAGATTTTCCTGTTATTTCTTCAGTAGCAACAGAAATGACCGAATTTACCAATAAACAAAACTTCACTTATTTCTTAATACCTATGAAGATTAGTATCAAATCTCTCCACATCTCCTTTGAGGCATTTCTGGATACTGGAGCTGCGGGTAATAATATGAGCGTTGAGTTAGTCCACAATTGGAGCTGGACCAAGAACTTAGGCCCTTCAGTGATGGTGGCTTCTTCTGCCTCCCAGACATCATATATAGTCCGTCAGCCAGTACCTTCCTTGGTACATCAGTTTAGCTTTTGTGATCAATTGTATGCAAAGTAAAATTTTGTGCTCCCAGTAATCTTGGGGGGTCAGATGATGGCGCCAACAACATGTTGGAATCCACCTGGAGTCAAAAATGTTGTTATACACTAATGATCAAATGGAAGGAGAATTTCCTTTAGTTGTTACCATCAAAGAACTCAAGGCTACTTCATTACTTACCTCATTTTCCCTGCGGGCCTTCCGTCTGATTTTCCTGAAAAATTAATGTGCTATCAAAGTATCTTTGATTCCAAAAAGGTGTACCATTTTCCCCTGCACACTTAATTCGACTTGGAATTCAGAACAACGGTACAGTTGGTGTATATCAACTGTCCGTTGTATCCACACACTGAGGAGGAGGAGGTTGCAATTAACACCTGGTTATATGATATGCTTAAAAAAGTGTAAATGTATAAAGAGACATCACCAGTTGGTTCTACCATCATTTTTGCCAAAAATTCCGATGGTTCCCTTCATCCCTGCATGGATTTCAGACACTTAAAAAAAGTTATGATTCATGATCACTACCCTCTGCCCCTGGAGCAAGATATCAGTCAAGCGATCAAAAAATTCATGTGTTCTCAAAGCTAGATCTTTTCAATGCCTTCAACTAGATTAAGGTAAAGGAAGGGCAAGAATCGCGTACTGCATTACAAATAAAGTAAGGTATCTTTCAATTCCGCATAAGGCCTTTAGGGTTGAAGAATGCGCCTGCTACATTTCAATGAAAGATTGACAGTGTACTGGGTGACCTCCAGTTCACTTGCAAGGTCGCATATATTGACAACATCTTGGTTCGCTTCCAACTCCCAAACAACATGCTAAAGACTAGGAAGCGGTCGTGGCTGCTTTGCACAAGGCGGACTTGTTTGTCAAGCCTTCAAATGCGAGTTCTATAAGGAGGAAGTTACCTTTCTTGGGAACCTAATCCAAAAGATGAGTATGCAATTCTCGCCAAAAAGCTGGATGCCATCCATAAATAACCAACTCCAACAACCCAGAAACAATTACGGAGTTTCTTGGACTTTTGATTTTCTAAAGAAGTTTTCCTCAGCCCTTTCCCAGTTAGCTGATCCGCTTACCCCTCACGGGCAAGAACATGCCTTTTTGTTGGACACCCAAGTGCCAGCAGGCTTTTTAGTCAATTAAAGAAGTGTCCTTATCTGCTCCCATCTTGAAACACATTGATCCTGCTAAGCCGTATATTGTTGCATGTGATGCCTCATCTGTGGCAGTGGGGGCGGTTCTGCTCCAGGAGCACAATAGCTTTGAACATATGGTTACCTACTTTTCCCAAAAATTTTCCTCTACTGAGCAATCCTGGGCCATCCATAATAAGGAGTTGACAGCCATAGCATGGGCGTTGACTCATTGGAGGTATCTGTTACAGGGTGCCCAGCATGAGTTAACTATGCATATGGATCACCAAGCTCTTTTGTATTTCCGCATACATCAGAAATTGGCACATTGGCAAGCTCACACTTATTGAAACTTGTGCAGGTTCAATTTCAAATATGAAATTTTAAATGGCGCTCTTAACGTACTTCTGATTTTCATAGCTGAAACTCGGCTTACTGGATCTTGGACCCAGATGATGTGGACCTCATTACCATGTTCCCTGCCACTCAAACCTTATCTATTGTTCTTCCCATGGTCTCATCAGTCACTTTTGCTCCTGACGCCCCTCTCATTATGCAGTTCTTCACAGCCCAAATGAACTTTCCTGAAGGAGTGAAGTTATTTGAGCAATTGGCCCTTCAAAATTTAAAACACTCCCTATATTTCTTGGTGGAGGGTCTCATAATTTTAGGTCGCAGGTTTGAGTATTTTTCTCTCTTCAGAGCTGAGGTATCTCAAGCGCATCATGACCCTCCCACAATCAGCCATCCAGGCAATAAGAAATGCATCAAATTGATCAAGAAGACTTACAATTAAGCAGGTTTAACTAAGGAAGTTCCAGCCTGGATCGCCAACTGTGTTACCTGTGCACGGCTAAATAAAACTGTTCAGGAAGAAATAGCCTCCTACACCCCTTGCAATAAGCGGAGGGTCCATGGACATTGGTGTCCATACTTTTATTGTCAAACTTCCCCTGTTCTAATGGGTTTTTGATAGTAATGATGATAATTGTTCATTTCACCAAATTTTCCCTACATATTCCCTGTGCTTCCATGATTAAGTCAGAAGAAACCACTTGTCTTCTTTTGCGCCATGTGTTTTAAATGTTTGGTCTCCCACAGGAGATCATCAACAACTGCGATTCACAGTTCACAGCACAGTTATGAAGTGAATTATCTATTTTAAAAATTCCCCCTGTTGCTCCATGGCGTAACATCTCCAGTCCAATGGACTAACTGAGTGAGTTAACAGAGCTTAGAACAGTACCTGCGTTGCTATGCTGCAGCAGAACTAGATACCCTGACTAACGACCTTCTCCTCGCTCAAAATTGCCTACAACAACGGAATTCACGATTCCACAGGGTTTTCACCTTATGAAGTGATGTTCAGGCATAATCCTTCATTTTTGGTCGGGCCCTGCTTGTATCCTGAGGTCCCAGCTGCCGCAGATCATACTGAGCATATTAGGTCCACTCAGTCCTTAGTGCAGGAGCATCTCACGAAAGCTATCATTGAATACAAGTGGTTTGCGGATCATAAATGACTCCCTGGTCATGACATAGTGGTGGGTTCATATTTTATGTCAATATGCGCCATTTGAAACGCAGGTACCCTCCCAGAAGTTCGCAAGTAAGCATTTGGGTCCCCACTTGATGGTTTAAGACTTGGGCAATGGTGCATTCCGGCAAAAACTCCCAGTCTATTAGAAACAGCACTCCGTCTTCCACGTTTCTCAGTTGTCCCCATTTAAGGGGACTGTCCCTGCAGACTCTGAGCTAATTTTATTCAAGAATGCATAGGAGGCCAAGGTGGAAAAATCTTTGCATCCCACAAATCTCAAAAGTCTGTTCAGTACCTTGTGCTGAAAGGTTATCCAGCTTGTGATAACAGTTGGGTTAAGGCCCACGATTGCACTAACTGCATGAAACTGGATCGGAGTTTTATGTGTCCCATCCCAACGCTCCCCATCCCCCAAAAGATTGAGACTGTAATGGTGATCAAATTGCCCAAAGCTCACAAAAATGTGTCCCTTGTGCAGTTTCCCAGCGGTGGCGCCCTTCCTTTGGAAAAATGAAAGGGTGATTTAAGTCCAGGGGAACGTCCCCTGTGCATGGATCACGTTATATTTATGTTTTCAAATAAAAAAGGGTCTGAATTGGTAAAGAGTCTCTCTCATCTCCTAGGGTGACCTCGCCCACATGGTAGGTGAGCGCTGGGTAACAGCCCTCCCTCTTCAGATCGCTCCCCTGGTACCATCACTCACCTCAGCTGAACTTGTCTACTGGATTGAGGAAATCTGTGCCAAGATCACTGAATCAAAGTCGAAGGGCCTAAAACCAATGGGAATAAAGCCCTACAATTGGAAACCATATAGTCAAAAAGCGACAAATATCAAATTATTGGCCAGAATTACCAACAGTTTCAAACAGCCAACAGTGCAATTGCCGAAGCTAACCACCTCTCAAAATTGTTGAGGATGATCCCCTATATACAGAAGGTATATTCAAAAATCTCAGACAGTATGAAGCCACTAACCAATAAATCAGGAGTTGCAGCTGATGTAACTCACCTAAATAAACAAATGCCCCAGCGACTGAGCAGGGCGGGTTGGGCATCCTGAACCCATTTCCAACCAGTTGAGACCACCCCTACAGGGGGTGGCCCTGGGGAACTCCTGTTGCTCGTTGGGCCAGATGCCATCATACCAACTAACAGAGATGCAGTCAAACCTCAGGTCAGGCATTTGAGGTTGAACTAGCAGTGAATTGGCCTGCCGCTGAATCCTTTGATGTCAGTTCCAATTGAGCTTATCTGCCCCTTCCCCAAATAATTTGCTGGGTCAGGTTAAATTTGAGGGACCCAATCCCTGCTTGGACCCACATCAATCAAAACAATTTTGATTCAGTTAAATCACATTGAGGAAATTGTTGATCAAACCTTTTAAATTTCCTTACACTAATTTCCCGCTAAAAAACCAATTTTTTATCTATTTTTATCCTTCTTGTCAAGCCCCAATGCATTAACCTGGTGGCCTATCAGTCCCCAACTGGATGGGCATTACCAGTTTTGATGATTACCATCACTCCCACCATTGTCAACTGGATTCAACGTGCAGGAAACTTTTGCAATTTAACCTCATCATTGCAACTATCCGCCATTGATATACTAGTATCTTGTGGCCTTACAAGCACCATTTCCAAGCAAGGATCCGCCCCCTTGTCTCCAAAATTATATTGAACCCACCCACCAGCAACACTGTAGAAACTATCCCAGTGGTACAATCCCCTGCAGCGAGACCCCCAGTGTCTGAGGTTGCATCCAATTGGTTCACTTTTGGGTTTCTTTTCATGCTCATTCTACACCAACGAGTCATGGTTTCCCATTTCGCAGCTCCATACAAAGTCATATGAGCGGCAATGCACTGGCATCCAGGCTAGCTTTTTGGTTGCTCACGCATCACAACTGGCATGACAGACTAAACTTCTTCTTCCATTTTTCTTGACATCTAGACTCGTGTATGGTTAAAGCATTTTGTTCCAATAACATCATTTCTTTAACCATTAATACTTTTTCTTGATGGCTCTATGTCCTACGCTGAAGTGGCCTGTAAACATATCTAAAACTGTGAGGATAGTGGTAATTAAGACAACCTTTTCCATTCATAAAATTATAGTTCATCACATCTTTGATCTGGTGTCCTTTATCAAAGATTGTATTTCCTTCTTGATCTAGGGGGTCTACAAATACCACAGGTCCGCCAGCTGATAAGATCATATAGACGGTCTATCTCAAGTTTTGATGTGGCTAAATTTGGCATCCTCAATAACAGAACTTCAATCTGATGGGTATTACAGCTCAATAACAAATATATTAATTCGTATATATTTGTAACTTTAACACTCATCTAACCAGCCTTTCAGCTGGATCTTTCATATGTGAAGCCATCTGAGAAAGTTATGTTTGGTGATAATAGTTTAATAAGGTCCATACAAATAAGGTGAGAATTTCCTAGTTTCAAAGAGCACAGCCAAGTACTATTGTTCGTTAATGATAAGTCTCACTTAGCCTTAGAAAAGGCTTTACTTATGTAGACAAACAATTGGTCTACTTGATAACCGTCTAGCTATGCTAGAATGTACCTCACAGTCATATCGCTTGAATTGGCAAATAGCAAGAAGAGATAATGAACACTTGGGAGAAAAGGACATGCTGGATAATCAAAGCAGTCCTAATGAGGTTGAATTCATGATTTTACTCAGTATTTATTCGGAGAAAGAGTTCTCTATGCTGGTAGACTGATATTTGATGAGGTCATAAAATGAGGGATAAATTGTCTGAAGTATGTCACCATCCCAGGAATAATTGGATGTTTCTAAGGCTTTAGAGGGTCATGCTCTAAATTTCAGCAGTCTGGTCATAAGGTGTTAATTTGCATGATTTGTGACTATATGCTTGAGTAACTACATTTTGGGTTAAGAAAAAAGATTTTAGAAGGCTTGGGCCTAAGAAAAGCCTATCGTACCCAAATAAATATTTAATTGTGATATTTCAGATGTCCATTGAAGGTCGTGGAAAATACTATGATGTCACTGGGTAAACTAACACAATATAGCTTAAGTCACCTAATAGTCTGTCTATGGATCATTGATAGCTGACCGGGGCAAATAATAGCTCTTATGGCATCTATGACAGCTCTAAAAGTCCTTTGCAATTAGATCTCACTTAGCTAATTAATCATGTGCTAGATAAATTTGTTATTACCCTCCGCTAGATCCACAATGAGAAATGCTGAGCTTTTGTCAGGAAAAGTAACAAATCATTGATTTTAGGCAATATTTAATTTTCCTTCTTGGTTACCAAATTGAGCTTATGGTAATCCATGACAACTCTGCGATTCTCATATTTTTTGTGAATGAGTAGAAAGTTTGATTCTCATGGGCTTAGGTAATTGTACCAGTAGTCCCAATTCTAGTAATACCTTTAGCTCCATTGCCTAGGCTTATTCTACTTTGCTTTTTTGAGTAGGCCATAATCAGATGATAAATCTTCTCCTGTTTCTGCATTATGTATGACCCCTTTCATCTTACTAAAAAATGTGGATGTGTAACAACTTGGCATATACCTCAAGTATCTAGTTGACTTTTTCCTTTGTTCATGTTAAATCCTCCCTACCTGAAATCACAATTAATAGCACCATGTTAGGTTCCTCTTCCAAAATCCTAGATGTTCCCAAGCCATTGGACATTATAAATCTTGTCAATGGTAAGTAGCTGTACATATGCTATTGTGGTGCTGGGTTCACATCATATGCGTCTCAGTTACAAGATCGACCTGTAGAAAAGAGATATGCTTAGTGGACGTGGTACTAAACACTCATAGATTTGCAAAGATCTATTCATAGATGGTCATTAGCTTCACGTAATTCTAATAGGCTTCTAAGGGTATTTTACCATACACTCAGGTGCTTGATTAATTTAGGACTCTGGAGGAGTTTTTGGTTCCAGGCATATAAGAAATCCCTTCTACCCCATCAACCACATGATGTGAAGGTCATGAACAAGAACCCCTGGACACGATATTCTACCTAATTATTTAATAACAATCTTTGTAAGTAGGTTAAAGCTTTATACGTCCCTTGCAATCAATGTTAGTTTTAGATACTAGGTGGTCACGTGTCACAAGTAAGAATAATGATATTTTGGCTTAATAGTGATGTCATTGTACTTCTAGAGTTTTTATGTCCCCATCAGTTATTTTTTAGCAGAGGTTGTCATGGGATACCCCTAAGGTATTCAAGGATATATACCAAATTTTAGTGAAGTGCAAAATAAGCCTCAATAAAGAATTTATATTGAGTTTAGTCTGGAGGCCAGAATCTCTGTCTAGACCGTGAGTAGTTCCGCTACAGGCACAATAAAGATCCTATGGAACTAGAAAGCCCCATATCACAAGTGAGCAACCTTACACATGTTGGTGATGAGCAGTAAGCCACTGCTTTGGATCCTTAAGATCCTCCCTCTGTACCCTTTTTACAACCTCTTCCCCTATTGGTCTAGTCCAAGGGGTCTAAAAATAGCCTAGATTAAGGGTTACCAGCAGTCCTCATGATCCATCCTATACCTTATCTGGAATCTATTAACACCCCTGAAATTGATAAGTCAGCTTTAAAACTTGAAGACTTACCAGAGAAGAAAAATTGGTTAGGATTACTCAGTATGAAGTTATGATCGTGGATTGCTAGTCTTAGTGTCAGGCAAACAGCAAGTTATTTTTAGACTAGCCTGGCAGTATAAGTGCTGATCTACCCAAAAAGCAAACCCAAATGCCAGTTGCACTGCTGCTGGTACGACGGTTATAGAACTAGGAAGGAGTTCCGCCATTAAGTAACCATGAGCTATAGTTGTGTATAGACACCTAGCAAAATACCAGATGAACATGGCCAAAAACCCGCTGTTGTTGGGATACTGGTGGGAAAAGCAGTTTAGACTTAGACATAAGAAAAAGAATTGGGTTAGAGTTTTTATTGGAAAGATAGACAAAGAAAATTGACCAACAAAAATACTCAGTGCAATGCAACTGATTAATTAGTGTTCATTTAGTAATGGGTCAAAGCAGAGATTGGGTCCTACAAATTTGACCTAACCTGGCGAGTATTCAGGGAAAAGGGCATTTTTTCAATTGGAACTGAAATTTAAGGATTCAGCGGCAGGGTGAGTCACTATCAGTTTGTCCTCAAATGCCTGGACTGATGCTTATTTGTGTTTACATCAGTTGGTGCAATGGTATTTGGCCTGATGAGCAATGGGAGATCCCCAGGGCCACCCCATGTAGGGGCGTTCCCTAATTGTTTAGAAATGGGTTTGGGAAAGCCAACCACCTGTGCCCAGCCTCTAGGGCATTTGTTCTGCCAAATGAGTGGTGTTGGGCACAACTCCCAATTCTTGAACTAGGGGTTTCAAATTATCAGCAACAATCCCCAAGATTAAAAAGGGGAATTAGCAATAGCGATCATCTCACTTGAAGGCTCAATGCCATCCAGGATTCAAGCTTTTAATTCTCTTATGAGCTTTTTTCTAAAATTAGGTTTCCAATCATTGGACTTTTTTCCCATTTGTTTTGGACCTTTCAACTTCAATTGAGTGATATTGGCACAGATTTCCTTAATCTGGCGGACAAGTTCAGCCAAGGTGAGCGCAAGTATTGGGGGATAAATCATATGAGAGAGTGCTGTTACCCAGCGCTTGTCTACCATGTGGTCAAGATCGCCCTGGGTGATAAGGGGACAGCCACCCTCTTTGGAACCTTCTTGTTTGGGAATGGGAAAGTAGTCCAATATGCAAAGGGGACGTTCCCCTGGACTTACACTGAGTTTCCCAAACTACCCAAGTGTTAAATATACCAATTGAATTGTAAGAACGGTTTCCATTTTATAGACTGCACAAATCAATTAATATGGGAAATTGTAATTAATTTTATCTATCAAAGTAGCTCCGCTTTTGATCTGAGGTATTCATTGTCAAAATCTTTATGATTATGTATTAGTTTCTTGAGATATTTCTCTAATTTGTGCTACTCTTCCTAAGCCAACCAATAAAAAATTCTAGAAAAAGGGCCTAGAAGCCAGTTCTAACCACCCACTAATTCCCTCATTCTCCCAAATACTATAAAACAGTCCTATTAGGGTCTGTTAATAATAAATTCCTTTTCTGAGCCTTTATGAAAGAACAAAATAAATTTACATTTTCTCTGTGGACTTCATTAGTTGTTTTTTAAATTTAACATTTTTCCTAAATATCTGGCGAAGCAAGCCACCATCCATGTTTCAGCTCTGATGGTCCATTAGTGGGTAATCCAATCCATCAACATGAAAGCTCACCACGTTTTAGAAGAAGTCATAAAGTCTATGATCCTAATTTCTACTCTCATCCACCACATAGAAAGGTCACCCTTAAACCCCAATATTTGCCTCACCATTCCACTACTGGTTTGTAACAATCTAGCTAATTAGAGGTTTTCTGATGTGCCAATGCTGACACACTGTTTATTAGCAAAGAACACCTGGCCGCAGAACCCAAAAGTGGTTTTAGGCTCTAGATCGTCGGGAACGCCCATCTTGAGCCTTCTACACAGGTTTATAAATAACTGATCTAATGCCCTGACACCTTTAATAAACCTGTACAGCAGTTTATTCCAGCTAAGCAACTGCAGAATGATTACCAAGCTCACCCACCATATAGTTGGTTCTGTTTTATTAAATTTGATTTGGTTTGATTTTATTTATTATATTTGTTTTTTATTAAATTTCAATTTTGTTTACCAGATTTATAATTCAAATAGTGACTAAGTACACCTGAGTAAGTTTGGAGACCATCAGCGGCCTAGTAGAAAGTCTGAGTATCTTAGTAAAGTTGCCAAAGGAAGCAAATTATAGAACAGGAGGAGTGGTTGTCCCCCATGCCTCTCCCACTATTGGACTGCCCTAAAAAGACACATAGTTTTCCCCATTGCGGCCATTTGGTTTGTTATAAGCCTTTGGTATGTGTTTAAATTTTATATACCTCATAAAACCCCAAGAAAGTCCCTCCTCCTCGTCATAAGGTCAGTTGTGCCATTGGAATTCTGGGCCCTCCATTGGGTTGGTTATTAAATCTATTCTTTTTGAATTCACATGTTTGAGGCTTGCATTAAAAAATTGTTGATAAAAATAAGAACTGTATGGGTTGATAATATTATTTTAAACTTGATCCTAATTGATCTCTTTACAACGAATCTGAGTAAGCCTCTAACGCTAGAAAGGTGCTAAGGATCTTCCTTCTGATACTTGAAGGCACTTTTGAATAACAAGGCAAACTTCTCTTTGACTCATCCTCTTGAGTAAGTAAAAACCCTTGGAAAAAAGAAAAATTAATCTTTATTTCTAATCTTAAAAGTTGGCAAACAACAAATAGATAAGAGAAAACTATTTCTTACACTTTAGTCAGAGATAACAGCGCAGGTTGTATAACTATCAAAATATTATTTTAAAATGAACTACATACTGCATTCAAAAAGTTCTGGGACTAACGCTATTAAGGACACAACTTTTCTGATAAATGAAATTTTATTATTTTTTATTCAACATACATCCCTTATCCCCCCTTGGGTTGGGACCATCTAGTACTAAAAAACATACATCCCTTCCTCTCTATACAGATTTTGGATCGCTTATACAATCATTGAAAGGCATGCGCATAGTTCTCCTTTGAAATCGTGTTTAAAACAGCTGTCAAATTTATCTAAATTGTCTCTACATTATCAAAACGCTGCCCCTTCAGTGCCGCCTTCAGCTTAGGGAACAGAAAGAAGTCAGCCGGAGCCAAGTCTGGTGAGTAGGGTGGATGGTTAATCACTGTGACTGATTTTCCAGCGAGAAATTGTGAGACAATCAATGATGAGTGGACTGGAGCATTGTCATGCAGAAGAAACCACTCCCCTGATTGGTACATTTCTGGCCTAACCCTGCGGATTCTTTTCAAAAGGCGATCAAGTACCTCTTTGTAAAATGGTCCAGTTACCTTCTGGCCGGGTGGCAAGGGTTGTCACATAGTGTTCCAGCTGTGACACAGAGATAGCTACATCTGTATGTCTATAGCAGCATCAGTTTCAGGACTTTTTGAATGCACTGTGTATATATTAGTTTTAATAATAAATCATAAAGGGATAAAATATTAATGGTCAACTGTAAAGTGACCATGTTAGGAAAAAAATGTTAAGTATAATAGCTGTTATCCTTTCAATTAATCTGATACTTATCCTACCTCAATCAGGTTTATTCCTACAATTACAAGATTGTCTGATGTAAGTAATAAAGAAGAGACGTGTGTGATAACAGCTAGCCAGCACGTCTTCTTCATAGTTGTTATCAACTTCAATCAGGTATCTTCTTACACCCAAGAGAATTCTACATCACTAAAGGTACTTGAGACATAAACCAGTGGACTTTAACCACATGCTTCAACAGAAGAAACCTCCAGATCTAAAGGTGAAAATGGATCTTAAATAGTGTCTTTTATTAGACGTCATATATTACTGCTTTATTAGATAAGATTCAAGGGATTTATAAAAGGAACTTGGATCCCCAACTTTCTAGTGGCGCCCCATTAGTAACAGCATCCATCGCCATTAATATAGCCTCAGGAGTCATCTGGAATGATGATTATTTACCCACCTATTCAGATTCCACCGCTGACTAAGTCACAACCCATCCTGGTGAATTCGAAGAGCGTGTCCCAACGCTTTAGTTTGCCTCAGCAGATTATCCTTATTAAGCTAGCAAACTTCTTAAGTAATGGGACCTTTTGCCCATTATTTTTAGGTCAAAAAGCTATTAGGTAACCTGCAAGTTGTTGCCAACTAAGATTTGTCAACGCTCAGCAACTGCCAATAAATCCTTTTACTACTGGCACAAATCCAGATTGATTACAAAAGAAATGTAATTAATAATAATAAAATTAATTATGGTATCATTTGTAAACCTTGGTGGAGACCCTCCCCAACGAAACATCTTTAATCTGGCAAATCAAATCTGGAAAATTAGTTAACATTACATAGGGAAATATAGCCAGTAGTAGTTATTATATTAAAAGTGGTTAGCCTGGAAGATAAGTACTTAATCCACTCTAGTGCAAGTTTTGGTCAACGCATACTGAAAACTGTACTTGCTATAATATTTCTCAGTGTATATATTTGTCCCAAGATCGACCCACCTCAATTGCTTTGATTAGTTAGTGTACTAATGGACTTATTTGGAGAAGGCCAACCATGAGACGGACACTTCTAATATTTAATACTATTCAAGCACTGATAAAGGCTAGAAGAATCCCAGTGAAGCTAATGCTGTATCCTTTTGCCATCAGTTATGCCAATTAAAGGATGAGGGGTACCATGGGTAGAGGCTTGCGCCACTACTGAGCATGTATATAGAAAGTGGTCTGAAGTGATGAACCATATTAGGAACCAGGATAAACTAATTGTCAAAGATGGAATGGTAGATATCCAAACAACCATGCTTGGTAGTGGTCCATAAGGTGCAACTGGAATCCGCTTGCAACTTCCTAGAGGGTGGGAGTATAGCCTGAAGTGGCATCCAGGACAACCGTGTGGATAGTCCACATAGCTGTTGCCACCACTAAGTCTAGGAAAGAGGGTCGTATAGATGAATTTAAGTTCAGTGCAAAGAAGTTCCTAGATAGTCTAAAGGTCTGTGTTTGCTCCCTGCAAAAAAGCCTCTGAACCTCATGCTATATCGCTTTTGAAGGTGGACAATCTTTCATGCGGTGGACCAATGTCCCATATTGGTCACACACAACACATGAGGAGTGTGACGCATTAGATTGCTCTGCAGTATTGTATACCCACTTTGAGCAACGCCACACATGTAAACGTACTTGTGGCTTTAGAAGATGATGATGGGTGTATTTCCATATGTCTTTCAGGGTTTCTAGGGAGTATGGGATGTCTAACATACCAGATTCCACTCTGTCCATGTTAGAGGACCTCCTGGGTACCAAATTGTTTAGAACGGCTTTCCCATGGACATATAGTTTGGATTGAGGAGTAGGATGACCCCTCTGTGGGATGTACCTAATGATACTGATCCTCCATTCTGCACACCTCATATTAGTAGAATCCTTTTGTAGTGGGCGCTGGTCCCATGCGGGCCTGCTGCAGATAGGCCGTTGCCATATAAGTGAGAAGAGAATTGGGGTTAGTGGAGTTACAAAGGACAATAGTGCAGGAAAAGTTGGGTTATGCCACGCGTGACCAGTGTTGAGTTGAAAATGAATGGTTGATTACTGAAGCAAACCATTTACCCAGAATCCTGGATGCTTTGTCCACGTATTTAAGTAAAACATTCCCTCACTTTGACGTGGACCATAGAGGACTTCCAGTTGCACAGGGGGAGATAAAACAGGCCACAGCTACCCATTTAATAGAGCAATTAACAAAGCAAAAAAGATGGGGAGAACGCGATGACATGGGCTTCAAACCATACTTTTGAGATAAGCGTAATTTTGGCAAGCACTACTCTACATGTTAAGCTGGTTTGTTGACCCCTTGATGACATGATACGCTTTGTTACATTTGCTAGTATGCTGTGTTCCATTATCAAATTGGCATGTCCGCCTGCCTCCATCCATACTCCCAGGTGGCGTGCTGGGACCTCAGTGGGACTGGACACAAAATGTAGTATGAGATGAGTGCTTTGGGGTGGTCGCCTGGGTGCTCTGATGATAGACTGAGCTATTGGTCTCTCTTATTGAGGGGCTACAGGGATCGATGTTAAGCATCTATCAAGAGGGATGATTTCGGTTTTGGATGTGTTGGGTGCTGCTTTGCTAACCTTGGAGTATTCCCAAATTGTAAAATCAGTTTACGTGCATCCTTATTGCTGGATATCTCAACCACACAATCATCTGCAAATGCAAGCATCTTAACTGGTGCTTGGACTTACACTTGCACACCAGTAATATGTGCGTTTACACCGCGGAGAAGTGGGTCTAGGCTAAGATTGTATAAAGGTGGGCTCAGAGGGTCTCCATGGCGAAGGCTCCTCTGAGGGCTCACCACATCAGTGAGGAAACCTGGACCTCATACTGCCATTATAGCTTATTCAGTAAGCATCATTTAGTAACTGATGAACCATGGGGAAGGTGGAACTGGTAAAGGCATGCCCTGAGGTAATCCCAGTTTACCCTGTCATGCGCTTTTTTTGGTCCAAAAACACAAGCGCCCCAGTGGCTGTGGATTAACATACATTAGCCACAGTATGTATAATGTCCTAAATTGCCCTTTTGGGAATAAAGCCAAATTTCTCTGGGGATATAACCTCAAATGCAATGATCCCTAATCATTTAGCCATTTTGATTTGTTAATATTTTAGTATCAGTGTTAGTGAAGGAAATATGGCACCACTTTTCCAATTCTAGTTCATCCCTCTTTTTAAACAATGTTAACATGTAAGCCTATTGTCCCTCTGGGATGAGACATGTCTCTAGGAGACATTTGTTCTCTGAGGCATTTATTGGGGGTACAAATAAGTTGAAATATTTCTTATAGAACCCATAAGGAATCCCATCTGGACCTGGGCTCTTCCTGTGTGGTTCACCATGAATGACATACCAGAATATATCTTAAGTTATTAAATTCATAAGTTCTGGGTAACGGGAAATGGTGTAAATGTGTGCACTGGCTAGATCTTCTATTTTTTCGATCAACTGGGTTGGCCCTGTATAACTCAAAATAAAATTTTTCAATTTTGATCAATACTTCTGTCTATGTTTCTGTGATGGATTTACCTAAACACCTTACCTGTATGCAGGCCAAGCTTTGGCGTGGGGCGGAAAATCAGCATAAAAAATATGCGGAGCATTTTAAACCCACAGTAATATTTTGCTTTAAACTGTAACAAACGCGGTGTTTGTATTGTCTGATCAGCACGTTAAGCTATGCTGACACTTTAGCCCATTTGTGACCCCATGCAGGGCTTTATCCCGTCCTGGGGACATAGTTCTCCAAGTGGTCCACCTCCACTAAGGTTCATTTGATGACTGCTGAGGCAGCCCATGAGCATCGAGATGAAATGTGGCATGCTTGGGAAATTGTGACTTTTTTGAAATTGACCAGGTTGATAGGGGATCTTCACAGAAAGGAGTTGTGAATTCCTGTGTCATTGTGGCGGCATCCCTCCAACTTGAGAATGCGTGTATCTTTGTAATGGCTGGGCAATGTTTGCTCCATTTAGGTGCCTGTTGTACAGGACTTGACAAAGTAGATGACACTGAGAGCATCCTATGGTCCGAAAATTTATTTTTGTCATTTTTAAATTGTGAGATCTGGAAACGAAAATCCATTGGGGCCAGAATGAAATCTATATGGGACATAGACACCAAATTCACGTTGTTTACATGGGATGTGACATGCTGGAAAGTAATGGTGCTTGTTGGGGATGGGATCAAAGAGGCCCAATGTAGCTTTAATCACCTAAAATTTGATATATCCCTACAGTGGATTATGTGCAGTTAGCCAGCGGTCTATGGTTGGGCTGTCCCAACAGTTTAGGTCGCTGACCACAAAGGATTTAGATGAGAGGGGGGAGGCCACATCTGAGATAAATTTCTATAAAATTTGCACACAGGCTGGGATGTAGATGTTAATTATTGTGTGCACTTTGGCATCTCATGAAAATGCCATGATGAGCACACGTTCATTAAGATGTGTTATTTCTTCAAAAATTTAAAATTGCGGTTTGTACATATCAGCACCCCACAGTGTGGCGACCAAAAGTATTGGGAGGGGAGGAACATGGTTTCCCATGTGTCCTTGGCACCCTGCGGACAATGGGTTTCCTGGATTGCCAGGGTGTCCATAGGTAATTTATTTTTAGAAAGCTCAGTTTTTTATCCCATGATGGAGAGGCCTTGAGTCCAGGATGTTCAGCATCCCTATTGTAAAGGATACCCTCATCACTCCTTAGTAGTGATGGGAGGGTCCCTCAGGCCCTGCTGTTCTAGCTGCCATGCAAGCTCAGCCTTCTGTTTTTGGGCCACGCATGTTTGAGGATAGCATATCATTAGGTGTATAGGTATTATCTTTGTGGGTAGCTTTATCCATGGATTTCTTGTTTGAATGAGTTTTTTATCTTTGTGGCTTTTTGAGTTATTGAGGATTTTCAGTGCAACCAAGCATGTCCACCAATTCTTCTCCAAAACCTCTGCTATATCCAGATTGGTAAATCCAATTGAAATTGTTGTGCATGAATCCAGCGGGTGTGTATCATGCACATATTGTTAGTTTGAGGGTTGGGTCCCCATTTGATTGGATGTGATTTTAGAATTCCACCGAACTGGAAAGCACATCCTGGTCAGCTTGGATCTTGGCAGGGGGGATGGTGGAGGCAGCTGTAGCGCTACCTTGGCCTTTGCTCAGCGTTGCTATTTTGCTTTTTTTGTTCTTGTGGGGACGCAGGTTTTACCTGGATATAGCACACCTGTTCACCCCATGAGAATGTGACACTAGAGTCTACTGTGGGCTCACTTTGTCCCTGACCCATTGCCTCCAAGAAAGCTTCATTTGGGAAGATCATCTCTGGTGGGAAAAGTGTGTAGCTTGTGTCCAAACGCCTAACAATGACTGTATATGGGTGTTGCACTGTCAACTGTTATGTGGAACGGTTGAGTCTGTTGTTCATTGATGGTGCATGTCATGGTGTGTGGGATTTGAGTCAAGTCCTCAGCTACTCCTGAGAACGGGGTGATAACCACTATCAACCTACCTTTGCTGAGTTCAGGCATCATTAAAAAAATTGAATTTCAAAGGAGCTGATTTCCCCATAGCTTTAGAGTCCAACTTTGAGATGACTCTCTAGGACTTCACTCTTGACGGTTGTAGGGAGGAAAACAAAAGTCACAAAAATTTTATTTGATTTTTTCCATTGCGTGCACTTGGTTTTAACCACCCATTGACCCTCTGGAATGTCAACCACCTTGCGCACCCATTTAGCTGTGTCTTCTGCTTTCACTGTTTTGAACCCAAGATCCAACCAACTGTGGGTCATTGAGTGCAGTGCTACGTACACTAATTCTGGAAAATAAGTGCGTATGTCCCCACAAAACTTCTCCCAGAGAGAAGTTGAATTAATGTCTTGGTAAACTAAGACCCCAAATTCCACTGATGACAGTGGCTTTAAGTGGGGACTCTTAATTTACTGGTTACACTTGGTTTGTTATTTAAAGATTTCCAGGAAAATATTCACCGCAGGTTTCTTGTTTTTTTTTCAAGTCACTGGTTCCCCAGGGCTTTTTAATCTTCAGGCAGTGTGAAAACCAAACCTGTGCCTTTTACCACATTCACAAAGTCCTTACTCGGCATTAGTGCATATTCATCTCACCTTAATAATCATCAAACTATCTCTGTCTTGTATCAAATTAGTTACAATTTCTGACTGCAATGGGAAACTTATTATATTAATGATTACTCCCATATATGATATGAGTTTTTATAATAGGTCTCTTCAATGGATAAAGCATATGACAATACTGGTCTAATAAGCTGGATGATGTGAATATATAAAAAGCCTAACAGTTGTGTTACACCTAGACTGGATATTTTATGACTTTAATCAGAAAAAATTATGACTTAATGAAACAATCATTAACTTCAGCGCTTTTATCCCTCTTCCTCGGAGCTGGTAAAGCAAATAATTACTTAATTATAAGCAACCTGCACTCTCTCTGTGACAAATTTTCTCATGGAGGTACTCCCTCTCACTCATTCAGGTATGTAAAAAGGTTATTATGACGCGAAGCAATGACCACCCTATTCCATAAATTTAAAACTGCTTACAGTAAGCTTTGATAGTGGAAATTCCATTATTCCCACTCATGAGATAGCGGAACTGGTTCTATATGCCCTTACTGAACTCCAGATTCGCTTTCAGCTCAAGTTCTAAAAACCCTGCTCCATTTGACGCCCAAAGAAGTTTGGCCCTTTTTGGAACTAGAAGAAGAACAAAGTTGAATAAGAGGATTGTTGCTTTATTGAAACAAAGATGAGAATCTCACACCTTTATTGAACATGATTACAGCAGTGCAAGTACTCAAATCAAGACCTTCTTGCCTTTTCCACTATTCATTCTTATTAGGGTGCCCTAATCTACCTTCTTTTGTGGAGGGCTTCGCCGCACTAGTTCCCTCAGTTGATATACCTACTGAATTCACGTTGACAGCTTTCAAAGCCTAGATAAAATTTAAGATAGCAATCCCTCATGAGATCCCCTCCTTATCTCTAAATAGGCAGTCATATTTCTAGCACATTTAATTGGGGCTAGTCCTATCCAGAGAACCGCTTCTTTAGTGACAGTTATCTCATCTTCTAAAGCTTACATCCTTACCTAAATCTACTTTCAGTCTGCTAAAAATGTCTAAATTTTCCTTTTCAGGGAATAAGGGTTCTAAAACATTCATATGGATTACAATGATTTATTTTTGCCATCAAGACTTTATAAAGCCTAAAGAGATGCTGGTTGCTGATCACGTTCTAACTGCATAAGAATAGGAAATGGTTTTAACAATGGATCCTAATAATCAATTTATATTTCAATAAAGAAGCCCTAATAGAAGTTCTAATGGAGCATAAGCATACTAATTATACCACACTATGGAACTACCTTTTTACTCATATCATGCCTACAACTTCTGGTTTTAGGACCATGAAGCCTTCTCTAATGTGTTGAGCCCTGGCCCTTATCCCTCTGTAATTGATAATAAAAATGACATACTTTTGAACCCTCTTGACCCCTTCATGTCTTTTAACCAGAATAATCTCATGGATAGTTTTATGGAAATTACACAGCACAGCTCACAGGATATGAAGGGTCCCATCATTTTTATAGCACCTCACCGTTTACACTGCTCTCACAGCCTCTGCAACAAAATAAAGAAGAACAAGCATATCTTTTTTGTTTTCTATTACCATAAGAACAAGAGAACTAGAGGTTACAGTACAAGCTCTTTTAGACACAGGTGTGGCGGGAAGCTTCATGGATCATAAAGTTTCTAAATACTTAGACCTGGACACCATTATGTCCATCTTATACTAGGAGCGACCTTGGAACCTATGACATTCTGCACGGTCTATCTTCCAAGTCAGTCCCTATCCAAGAGCTCTGCTATTGTAAACACTTTTTGGAAGTCATTCCCTATTTTATCTTGAAATCATGCGTGTGGGCTGGTGGCATCGGCTGTAAGTCTTATTAACCTGGATATCATCTACATGTAAAATTAAAATGGGGACACAGTAAAATTCACATTGATTGAACAATTCCCCGGAAACTTAACTTAGTTAAATACTATACCCCTGAGCCATCCCTGTGGACCTTTCCTAGATAATTTCCCCCAATTCCTAGCCCCATATAAGGACTTTTTGACAATATTCTGGAAACAAGACTTTACCCCAAAAAATGATATATTGTAAAGGCTAACAGTGCATCTCATTGAAATGAAATGTCCCTTGTATCATAACAATGAAGAAGAAGACAAAGCTCCTGCATATGGTTGGACGGAATTATGGAAAAGGGATGGATCTATAAAAGTCCTCTCATATTTCTTATACAATGGTCTTCTTCAAGAAGGCAGATGGTACCTTATGACCCTGTGTCAACCATAGGCCATGTAAGTAATGTAATAGTACCTCATCCCTACCCCTTCCACTGGAGTTATCCATTGCATGAGCCAATGCAGAGTATCAGTTATTCTCAAAGCTTGGCCTGGTTACGCCTTTTATCAGTTGATGGTCAAAGCTGGGAAGGAGAGCTCTCAAAGACATCCAGACTAGGCGTGAGATTAATCAGTTCAAAGTGGTGCCCTTTTGACTAAAGAATGCATTAGATGCTTTCTAAAGTTTTATTGATAGTATATAGGAACTCTACATTTTACATGTGCTGTTGCCTATTTTAAAAGACATGTTAATACAATCATCAATTAATGAGAAGAATGTTAAAGAATTGGAGGCTGTAAGAGCGACCTTACAATTTAGGTCATTTCATAGAGTCTTCTAAACGTAATTTTATATGAAGGAATTACCCCACTTGAGAAAACTAGTTCAAAAGGCCAATATGCGGGTCCTCTTTATTATCAGAGCCATCCTGTCATGGCCAACCCTTACTCTCAGAAATAGCTCAAGAACTTTTTAGGCACAATGTCTTTCTTGGAAAAGTTTGCCACATCCCTTGCTCATTTACCGCGCCCCTCCACGCCTTGACTGGATAAGATGCTACCTTCAAATGGTCAGACATATGCAAATAGGCTTATTAGGCACTTAAGGGGATTTTCTTTCCATCCTCAGAATTTTTTATGCTGACACATCCATGACTCTCATTACAGTTTTTGATGCCTTTGAGTCACTGAGAGAGCAGTGCTATTTATAAGAACATGAAGGGGAGAGTCCCTGTGAAAATTGTGGTTTGAAAAATTATATTTAATTTTAAAAGATTAGGGGTTCTCACGTTTAAAATGTATGTAGCAAATAATCCAGTTAAGGTGGAGTATTCTTTGAATTCCTTTTCCTTAAACTAGGCGGCTTGTGCCTATTGAACACCAGCTAATCTTTAAGCTAAATTAAAGCAAAACTTGATAATAAATGACAAAAAAAAACTTAAAAACAACTTTTTTATTTTCACTTTTTGCTTTTATCTATCACTTGTCAAACTTTTTTTTGTTTTTTCAATTGTTGGAATTCAACCTGATAAACCCTATCTTCAATTAGTTCTTATAAGGTCTGAATTTATTTATATAAATCTTGAGCCAACCTTATTTTTTATAATTAATCTTTTTTCAATCGAGTTCTGTTCAGTTTGCTGAAATAGATGCCGCCAATAGTCCAGGTAAACTTAATAGTTATATAAAGCACAATTTGGTCTTTGGAAGTGATAGTTCTATTTACAGTAAAATATTCATTGTTCACCTATTTAGCTGTTGAGAGGGTCAATTCAGTTAGTTTTGATAGTTTTACTCCCTAATAAAATTTTGATGCAAATTCTGATCACATTAAGTTATTGGGAGTCAAATTGTTTCTTTATCAACTTAGTTAACAGTACTTTTAGGTGTGCAACAGTGTGGTAGGCTTTGATTTGCTCATGAGAATTATAATACTATTGATAGCTTAGATATACTCCTGAGATTAATAATCTAATTTAAATTAGTTGTTTACCTTCTTGATGGTCAATAGCTGCTTTTGTAGTTAATTTTTTAGCCTGGTGCCATCAAAATAAGTGCTTATATGTCTACTCTAGCTATAATCAAGTACTTATTTTGCCCGAGGTAAATAGAATAAGAGTGTTTATGATGTGATCTCAAATCTAGTCAAAATTTTCAACTATTCCACCTCCTTGACTATATTTGGAAGTTTGAGTGGGTATTTATTTTAGAAATCAGTTGGAATATCAATAATAGTTTTCTGTTGTCTAGTTGCAATCTATGGAGAGGTAATGTCTCAGTTCTGGTAGGTTTGTAGAAACTTAGCATGGACTCTATTGATCATCCACCCTCTCTTAATTTCTTAAATTGTATAAACATCTTGTCTGGCTCTGTCAATTATCATAAATGGCGATTTCAAGAAGATAGAAAGTTTATTTGCTCTTAATGCATTATAAGTATTACAATAAACTACTGTGAACCTACCTGGAAGTAGGTAACTGGATTCTTTTTATAAAGATAGCTATTTTATGTGATATTTTCTTGATACAGTGGAGCTGTAGGCCTTAAATTGTAGCTTTATCAATCAATGGGCTAATCTATGAGTATATTCAGATTTGATGTGAGCGAATTGGGTAGGACTTAATATATTAATAGAGTAAGAACTGGCTGATGACAATATATTAATTTAATTGTATTAATCCTCATTGCTCTGTAATAGCTGATATTTTATTCAAACACAGCAGGTCCAACATGCAGTACCATCTGGGAATGTCAGTTCATGGCTATTTTCCTAAGTATTTGCATTAAGTCCCAATTACAACTACTACCCCATTGTTTTTTGAATGATAGGGGCTGTTAAACACGCCTCAAAAAGCCATTAGCTATTCAGTCAAGGTATCACATTGGATGTAAAATTAGTCCCAGTCAGTGAGTATCATTTGGGGGACCTATGTCAATGAATATTTTTCAAATATAAAATTGGCTGTGGTTTGTGCTCCCATACTCAAATTCTCTTGTCCTCCACCCATTTAATAAGGTGATCAATTGCCACAATAAAAATTTTTTAATTCAGTAGGCTAGTGGAAGGGGCTCAATCACATCTAATGAAATGGTATGCCAACCACAGCCTGACTCCACTAGCTGGTATGTTGTTCATTTAACCGATGCCTTATCTATTTGACATTTTTGCAATGTAAAATAACAGCCTGTATGTCAAACCGTTGTGACTCACAATAGTAAATGGCCTTAACCCTCTCAAGAGTTCTAATTTGTCTTCCATGGCCCACAGCTCTATGACTTCAATTATAATATCCATCATCATAGATGGTTATGATGTTACTTTCCATGATTCATTGTCATAATTCATATAAAACTTATTTCTAAGTTACTGTGTTACCCTTAAGTTGATTTTAAGCCGCCTATTTTTCTTTTGGTTTGTCTGTATAAGTACTTCTAAACATTCTGTCAAAAAGGTCATCCAAAGAAAATTCTTTAGTAAGCTACTAGGGCAGTTAAGACAGCCCTACTGCATTCTGGTGAACTGAGCCTTCCCGATGAGTGATCTTATGATCATGTGCCTGGAGCTTTAGCTCCCAGCGAGATAATCTCACCTCTAGCTTTATTAAACTTTGTAACCACTTTAGGGAATTGTAATTGGTAACCACCTTGAAGTGCAAAACCCATATATGTAAGCCCAAAACTGATTGCATGCATAGATGTTGGCGAGACAATCCTTCTCTATTAAATCTAATTATGTATATGACAGTGTTGAGTCCAGCTGCAGCATGCCACTAAATGCTCCTCAACGTCCTTCCCCCACCTGTAAAAAAATAGCACATAGTTTGTTATAGATGCTTTCTTTTAATTAAATTAAATTGCTTCTCAAAATTTGGCTAATGTAAAAACAGGTATCTCCATCAGTTTATTTGAAGCTTATCAAATGTTGACTGGCACTCTGTGGCCTGTTGAACTTAACTCCTTTTTTAGTAAATAGCATAATGGCTTAGCAATACTAAAAAAACCCCAATATACACTATCTATAATACCTTAAATACCTAGAAAATCTTTATCGTTGCTTATTTTAAGGGATTCTCATCTTCTGCATAACTTCTATCTTCTGTGGTTGGGGGCGAAGCCAATCTTGGTCAATGATAAAGCCTAAATATTCTTTGTGTATTAATGGAGCAGGCATTTTTGGTTTAATTTTTTATTTGCATCTAAGAGTCTTCAGATAAACTTGCTCCAGGTGCTCCAGGTGCTGACCAGACTGTTTGATAAAATATATGTATGTCTTCAATGTAAACTAGAACGCATGAGAGCTTATGATCATCCAAATTTTAGTTTATCACCTACTAGAAAATTTCTGGCGTACTTCAAAAATCATTTGGTAAATTGGGTTGGCTGAAAGTGCCCTTTAGAGGTGATGATTATACACTTCTCCTGCTCTTCTTAAGCACCCAATCTATTGGTACCCTGAGATGAGGTCCATGGCCAAAAAATAGTTGCCGCTTTCAATTGATCCAAGGCATCATCAATATATAGAAGTGGATAAGAATATTTTTGGGATAATATCTAATCTCAAACAATTGATCACCACCCTGTTTGTCCCATCTTTATTTTTTACAATAAGGATACAACTAGCCC
Source organism: Massospora cicadina (assembly GCA_022478985.1). Classification (NCBI taxonomy): domain Eukaryota; kingdom Fungi; phylum Entomophthoromycota; class Entomophthoromycetes; order Entomophthorales; family Entomophthoraceae; genus Massospora; species Massospora cicadina. The sequence continues at coordinate 45,207 of JAKSZP010005313.1, read as the reverse complement.
AGGGGTTCTTTGATTGGACCAGAAGCCCAGTCTTTAGTAGCTTGTCAATTTTTATATACAAATTTTCTTAAGAAGTGAAGCATTGTGCTGGTCATAACAAGATTAGGATTTCATTACTAATAATGATTAAATGTTCAACTCCCTTAGCCTATCTGAGGTCAGAGTCACCCGGAGCAAAAATGACTTTTTATTTTTTTAAAGGCGCCATAGCCTGATCCCTTTGTTCCTCAATTAGCCCAGTGAGACTCTCTCTTGGGATAATTGAACAAACCACATGTTCATCATTTGACAGTCCAAACTAATTGAGATCTGCAATACCCATTATTGTGAGTATCTCCTCCTGAGGGACTAAATGAAAAATCGCAATGATCTGATTTTTGATAAATATAGGGGTTTTTAGTTAAGTTGGCCAGAAGTATAAATAATTCCTGGTGACCCATGGTGACCAAACCTGGGCCACGCAAGGTTCCCTGTGAACTTTTTCATGTTTAGTACACCCATGCTACTAGCCTCTGAGGTAGTTCTAGATTTAATTCCCTTTAATATGACCTTCAGGGCGGCAATGCTAATTGAAGGGGCTTGAAGGCCCAGAGAAGAACTTCTCAGTGTTCCAAATTATTATCAGGGGGCTATATATATTTATAGCCTCTCACAAAGTACCTTATTGGTAGATTACCATCTTAATAAAATAGGTTTATTAGGCGAGGGGCTTGTCGTTGGGTTTTTTCATTTTTATTTTAGTATGAGACAGTGTTTTTCCAATAATAGTTGGTGTGATGTTTTTGAAATTACAACTTATGCCATAGGTTCTTAGGAAACTGATGCGAATCAGTGCATCATGATCTGAGTAGGTAACACAATTGCAGGAGTTCTCACTAAAAGTGAGCCACGCTGAAGGGGCAGAGTGCTGTACGCTACTTGACTCCTAGTATTAGTGGGCCCAACCGTTCCATATTACTTGCAATGATTAACATCATGGCTATTCATAGCTTTTTTTATTAAATGAGTTGAGATAATATTCGCCAGGGCACCACTATCAACTATAGCTCAAGGCTTCACCTATTTTACCAGAATATCAATTTATGTGCACTGAAATTAAAGCGAAGAACTTACGTTCATTATGTAAATAATAGTATGATTTGAATAAATGGATTCAACCAACTGCTGTCATACAGAAGGGCACTGGGTGAAGAGGTTATTCAGGTCCATTGCAACATTAACTCTTTTTGAGTGAAGATACATTTGAGGATCTGCAGGGAATATCGCCTTGGGGGAGCTCAAGGATCTTTTGGGCATATAGTTTTTTACAACCTCTTTTCCATCTGATTCCAGAGTAGCGCTGTGAATGTGTTACTACCTGGGTGTCATGGGCAATGATCGCACCAAGAAGTCTTCTAGTTCTATTGCACTGAAGAGGGAAAGACCAATGAGGGGATGGGATAGTTAGTTTGGCATCAATAGAGCACTCTGAATCTATTGAGCCATGTCTTTTCCTGACATAGTTCCCATAAAGTTTTTGGGATGCACATGGTACACATTTGAGGCCTTACACTATCAGGCCACGTGGCCTGTCTTGTGGCAGTTAAAGAAAGTAGGTCTGCCTAGTTGTATGTCTTATATTTCACTGAGCTCACTGTTTAAAAAGCCGTTTTTTGTTTTCTTATTGGTTCCAAAGTGGGTGTCCTTCAAGACTGCAGGTTGCTGAGGCAAGGACACGAACTCTCAAGTTAGTTAGCTGAAGGTACCTACACACCTAATAGGGTAATGGCCACTGTAGCGGTGTGTAATCTGGGATAAAGTGGGGAGTTAAGCGTTGGCTACTCCTCAATAGGTCTTGACTGCCTTACGCAGAGCTATCCTTGCATCAAAATTAATCATAGCCTTAATTATAGATATAAAATGAGCCTGCATGTAGCACAATAATCAAAATCCATGATTTTCTCATTTCTTTAAAAATATTCTTATTATCTGCCTTTTTGGGTAGCCAAGAACTCAGAGCCCTAAAGCTCGTGTAGAACGGCCTCCTATACTTCATCATAAGTGGAGTCAAGGCTTAAATGGGGCAAAAAAATTCAGTGTTCCACTGGTTTAGACTGTTGATCAAATTAATGACTTCAAATGGTTTATGGAACGTCTCACAGCCAGCTCATTCTGACGAAGAATGTGACAATATTGTCTTCTTTGTCAAAGGTATGCAGGTTTGTGTGCTAGAAGATTGAAGGTTCTGCTTTTTTAAAGTAGCCAGAGTTATAAAGTTCCATAATGGGGGTAGTCTAGGGAAGAGGTTCCATAGGGATAAACGCTCATCCAGGCGTTAGAGCTAGTGGGTTTTTCAACTTCCCAGTAGCACTGAGTGTAGGCGGAATAGCAGCTATCTTTTGGGTGATACAGCGCGGTGAGTGTTCTTCCTCCCCTGCTTTTAATTACCTTCTAATCCTCAAAAGATCTGTCTCAGAAGAGTTAGCCTGCCACTTACACAGTACTCTTCCAAGCTGTCCAAATGTCAGAATATGTCCACATCTTGGCTGGCTGCATACTGGAGGGAGGTAGTTAGGCACTTACAAAGTCTTCACTAATGCCATACAGACGGCAAAGCGCATTAAAATCCTGATTGATATGTCTTTTCTACACCAGGAGGAGATCCAGGTTGAGGTTTTACTTCTTTCATATTCCTCAGATATCTCATCCTTGGCTTGCAACAACTTCTTCATAGCCTCCTGTTATTCCCAAAGATTGGTATCAACTGTGTGATGGGCATTTAATTGGGCTTGAAAGGAAGCGTTGTCTGCTGGTACGTACAACCAGTTTCATGGGTAGTCTCCAAGTGATGGATATGTCATTCTGAGGCATAGAGATACTGATCATGGTGGACTATGCGGGTTTGTAAGTCAACGGCATTAACTTACTCAAGAGCTTCACTCTTTATTGTTAGGCATGGTAGGATTGTAGGCTTGCATCAATATGTGTTCTCACTTCATCAATAGAGCTACGTTTTTCATGGGTCTGCATATTAGTAAATCCAGACTGCTCTTCTAAATCAGCAAATAAAAAGGGCTATGACGTTATAGTTTTAATTTTAGTTTTGTGCCCTTTTAAAAGTATATCCCCTGATGTAAATGGCAGTATTCCTTATGAGACTAAATTGATTATTAATTTCTTCTAAGAGGGCATTGATCCGATTTTAAACCCAGCGGGAGTGGTTTTGAGTAGGCTTAACAACAGCTTGTACCTCCTCAAATTTAAGTTTAATTCTTGTTGTTAAGGGTAAATTTGCTGCTACTGACTCTTGGGCGTGTAACACCAAGCGATCTATGGCAGTGTGGTGGTGGGCAATGATATAATGGTAGTTTAAATAATTGGGTTCATATTTTTCAAAGTATTGCTTGATAAGTTCAGTATTGGTCAGCGCAGTGCAAACTTAAGAAGTGGTTAACTGGTGGAACGTTTGGTAGTCCTCACATAGTTGGTCTTGATTCTGGGCCTGATAAAGATTTTAGACCTGTTATCCGTCTGCTGACCCAGCAAGCTGTACCCTTGATCATTGCCAGAGCTAATTACTCTACTTATTCTTGGTCAGGTTCTTTGCCAGGAAATGTTATGATAGGCATATCATTTAGCTGTATAAGCTCAGTGTTGACAGTGGTGTTCCACAGGTGGGGCCCCAGCTCTAAAGGAGTATTCAAGTCCAGTGGGTTTGTCATCTTCCATTTTACAGTATTTCTTATAATCAGCTTATCCTGGGTTATTCCTTTGTAGTGAGGACCACACTATGGCAATTGTGGTTTCATAGGTCATATCTAGTATTATAAATTATAGGTTTTCACTTTTGAAGACGTGAATAGCTGATAGTCCAGGTTAGGGTAGATCCTTCTATTAGTTCCTCTGTTTTAAATGAGGTGGCCTTGTGCCTATTAAACTCAATCTTCCTCAAACTAAAAACTAAAGTAAAAATAAACAACATATTTATGTTAAAAATTAAACTACAATTTCATTTTTTGTTCTTTTTTGCCTATATCTATCTCATTTAAAACTTTTTCTTGGCTTTCACTCCTTGGAATTCAACCTGTAAATCACTTGATTAAAGCTGCTTCCATAGAAGTCTTAATTTACTAATATTGGTCTTGAGTTAACCTTTTATTTTGTAATTTTTTTAATTAGTGTTAACTCATTTTGCTGAAATAGAGTTTTTTAATAGTCTTTGTAAGTTTCCAATTATATACATATCAGGTCTGGTCAGTGGAAGTGATAGTTCTATATAAAGTTGACTGTTCATTAATTTGGCTAATTAGATGGCTAGAAGTTCAGTTTAGTTAATTTAGTTGGTTTGAATCTTATAAAAATAAATGTAATTTAAATCACAATAAGTTTTTAGAAGTCAATTGTTCTTTTACTTAAGTTAATTTCAGGTGTACAACAGTGTGGCAGGCTCATATTCAGCTCTAAATAATTAGAGTGCTATTTATATTATATAATTCTCAGGGTGATAAATCATTTTATATTGGTTGTTTATCCTTCTTGAAGGTCAATAACTGCAGATACAGTTTATCCCATAACCTTAGGTTATTGTGATAAATGCTGATATGTATAGTCTAGTTATAATTAGATATTTTTTATGAATAAGAGCGTTTAGGATGTATTTACAAAAATTAGTCAATATTCTCAAAAACCTGATGCATATTTCTCCCAACTAGTGCTCTTACTGGAACAGTCATGTTTTTATTTATGACAATGAGCTGAAAGCAGTAGCTTGGGCACTCACTAATGGAAGTTACCATCTCCAGGGGGGCACAACATGAGTTTACTGTGCGCACCAATCATAAATCTTTATTTTCATATTAAAAGCCACAGATTTAGGCCCATTGTTAGTCACATACCTACTAAGATCACGTTAGTTTCACTTTTAAATATAAATTCATAAAAGGCGCTAAATTCTGCCTGACACTTTATGCCGCAACCCTGACATGGCTCCGGGTCCAGGGGATGACATTTCTGAGCTCATACCAGTTGTCCCCCCTTCCAAATACTTCACTGGCTCCAGTAACAGCATATTGTGCTGGTCTGGACCCAGAGGCACCCATTTTTTCACAAATCTTAGTTTCCAAGTTATGATGTTTTAAGGAGTAGTGTGATGGAAGACCTGTAGACTAGTTATCTTAACTGTCCCTTAATTCATTTAAGGATGAGTTAAACTTTTTTCAAGTAATTTTTTTGGGGTTTCACCTGCCTGAGTACGCAGGTTATAAAAATATAACCAAGCCTATTTACAGTGACTTTTAGGAATTAAAAAAGTTCACAGAGCTTATCAAAATAAAAATACAATTGTCCCAAATATTCTAAATGCCGTTCCAGTCTGGGTATCAAGCCTCATCAACTCCACTTGTTATAAGTCTGACCAATCAGGGAAAAAGAATCCCTTATACCCGTTGCAACAAGGTGTTGACCCCTAGATATCAGTCTCAGTGGTTTTCATTGTGGAACCTCTTCCCTTTAAAAAACTTAATGCAGTAATAGTGGTCATGGATAGGTTCACCAAGTTTATATTTATATACTATGCCACATACCTTAACGACAGCTGATACTGAAGCCCTATTCATTGCCACTTTATTCTTTATATTCAGTCTTTTAAAAGGAATTGTGAGTGATCACAGCACAAGTTTAAAGTCAGGATTTGGGATGCTTTACTAGGACTCCTCAGAATTAATCCCTGTTATTTTTTATCATATCACTCAATTGTATGGACAAACCATGATGGTTAATCATGTCCTAGAGTGATACTTAGGGTGTTGCACCTCAGACTCTCAGGATACCTGGCCATGGACCTTCCCTTTTCACAGTTTACCTACAACAACATATTACACACAATATCAGTTTCTTTCCCTTTAAGGCCACTATGGGATATATTACCTCATTTCAGATTGTTCCACGGCTAACCTCAGTATTTCTGCGGAAAATGAATGCATTGCTTACTTATAGAATGCAAAAATATCTTGTTCAAAAGAATTTACCAAAAACATAAAAGATCACCAGATGTTTTCTAATTTGGTGCGACTTCTGAGTCATTTTTTCATTAGGTTCTCTCATCATGCTGGATATCTGCAACCAAGATATGAAGCTCTATCAATTAAGCTAGCTATCAAGCACTTGGTACCCTTGAAAATGGAGAAAAACTTAAGTAATGGGGCATACCACATAAATTTTCTGACACACTAAAGCACCATAATGTGTTTAATACAACCCCAACTAACCCCTTATATGAGGGTGCTACCACCACCTCAGAGCATAACATTGTTTGAGAATCACAAGAGGCAAAAGTTGAGGCGATACTTGCTTTAAGAAAATAAGCATATCTATAAAGTACCTTGTCACATGGAAGGGCTATCCCATCTATAAAAATAGGCTTGGTGAGCGAAAAAAATACGCAAATTGTAAGGAATTAGTAGTTGAGTTTCATAAGTCAGACCCTAGTCCCCTTATCCTAAAAAATTGCCGCCATCAATGCCATTAAACTCATCCTCAATTCACAGAAATCACGACCTGATCCATTTACCTAAAGGCTGAATTCTTTATGCTCTAAAATAGAAAATAGTGTAAGTCTGGTAACACAGACTCTCTGTCTAGACCAAAAAAGTTCCACCACAAGCACAAGAGAGTTCCTTAGGCACCACCATAACCCTTTAGCACAATTGAGCTAATTAGTTTATGTTGTTAATGAACAGTGGGTCACATCTCTTGACCCAAAAGATCCTCCCTTTATAGCCACTTTTTTAGCCTCTTCCCTATCAGGAATGATTGAGGGGGTCTTAAGGGTGGTATCACAGATCAAGATCACCTACGGGGCCTATAACTCATCCTAAACTAAGATTTGGCATTCATTAAGCCCCTGTATTTGATATTGCCAGCCTCAAATCTTGAAACTTCTTAATAAATCTTAGGAACTATATTTTGTATCATTCTGTATGAAGCTATAGATTGTGAAACGCTAGTCTGAGTGACAAGATGTCCCAAGAGTTAAGAACATAAGAAAATATAAAGAAGGTTTTACATCATATGAAATATGCAAGTCACTTGATCTGAGCAAGTCTGATGAAGTTTTTTTCTATCAAAGCAACTTCATTGCCAATCTGAGGTATCCATTGTCAAATACTTTGTGAGTATGTATGAATTTACTGATATAACCCTTCATCAAGTGCAACTATCTTTATTTAACCAGTGAATAATGCCAGAAAAGGGGCCCAGACAGGCCAGTTCTAATCCACCCTCTAATCCCCTCCCTCTCCCAACCACTATAGAAACAGTCCTAATGTTTTCTGTTGTTATCTTGTTCCTTTATATGAGCCTTTGTTAATGATCACCTATATTTACAAATTATTTTCTGTGATTTCCACCAGTTGTTTTTCTTATTTCCAGATTTCTGCTATCTACCTGGTGAAGCACGCCACCATCCATGTTAAAATACTCTAGGTGGGTTGATCTTAGACAAATATACCACAACAATAATTTTTCTTCTAGCCAGTACAGGTTTCAAACTCAAAACCTGCACTAGGGTGGAAGCAGTTTTATCTGGCCACCATCCATGTTCTGGCTCTGAAGATCATTGAATGTGCATGCTATATCAACCATCCAGAAGCTTGCCATGCCCTAGGGAGTACTAAAGAGCTGATCACCTGATGGTGTATTAAATCTGCCAAACACAAAGGCCACCTCCAACAAATAACTCGCCTTGCCAATCCATTACTATCTCATCATATCCACTAACAAGATTTTTTCCAACATGCTGATCTTGGCACATTTTAATGATTGAAGAATGCTGTCAACTAAATTTAAAAGAGTCTTGTAAAAATCTACTTAAGGGTTATTTATTGGCAAATAAACCTAGTAATCTTTTTACTGAACAGGTTCAGTTTCCTCTTGAACTTCATCTGTTTTGTATATTATAATAGATTATAATTAGATAAAGTATAACAACTATTATCTGTAGTTGAGTATAAATACTTTTATCTTGGCCCAACACTCGGCCTGTATTCCCAATAAATACTTTTGATGTCATAATCATAGGGATTTGTTCCCTCATTCTGTTCAACCCAATCTTCACTGAGATTCCCTGGTGACAGTCTCTTCAGTCCAACACATATTTGTCAGCAATCCACAATTGTGGCTCCTTCTTCTCTAGATACTCGCTCAAATCTTTACTATTTTCTCTAAGAGTCTTCCAATTATCGCACACAGCAATAATATCCTTAAGAAGACTAGCACAATGGAAGCTGATGACAGTTTACTTCTTAAACTATATACAGGATGAATAACTTAGAAATATATATCTGTTATCGTAATTACTCCTCCTTTTTTTATTATAGTGAATCCTGGGGATTTTATAGTCAGTATTTGGTCTTCTAACCCTCAGTTGACACCTCCTTGGTGAAACGGCAGCTGATGCCATTGAATCACCCATTCTTGTCTCAGCAGCGATGGTCTTACACATCCTGGCTAGGATTCCGTCATTGGACATCCTTGAGACCTAAATGGAAAAAGTTGGAAAACGTGTCCCTAACGTTTTCCTCTCAATCCATGTGAAACAACCATATTTTTGCTAGCGACCTGCTTAGGTAATGGGACTTATTACCCATTAAGGCAAGTCACACACCAACCAATCGATTTGCTAGTTGCAGGTGGCATCACTCACTTCACAACTTTGCTTTTCATTCCCAATCAGTCGTTGATGAAACCCACTGATCCCAATCAGTACACCTGATAGTTAATCACTATCAGATGCCCCTACTTCGCCAGCAACTCCACCAAATGAGATCTTGAATGTTTGTCCAGATCAATCCCCAATGGATACGACCAGGCAAAAATCCCATAATCCCTCATAATTAGTTACTCTGAAACTTGGACCAACCAATTTTCAATTCACTTTACCTTAGGGAATTTCCACTAGCGATATCTGGTAATCTAGCAGGCTGGGAATATGGGCAAAAATTCCAACACATCCCCCTCTTGCCTAGGATTTCCAGCGAGAAAAGGACTGGGAATGAGAACACTGCTTTGGACACTTAGTCGAATACTTCATTGGTTCAAGTGGAGTACACTTGTCAATACTCAACACTGCTCAGGATGACCTTTGGCATACGGCGCTCTTCCTTTTCCTCCGCGCTACTGCCTTCTCAGAGCGCTGTCCCCACAATCTACTGTCATGCCAAGTTGATTGATTTAATAATGATGATATTAGTCCTGGGATCTGGTTTTCCCCTCATCAGGGCATAAGACCCACTTTCATATCCAGGATTCTTGGTCCGGCATTCTTGATTTCCTGATTTTCTCCTCATCCTAGACAGGAGACTCTTGCTGTCAATGTTTTTTTGCAGCCTAATTAAGAAAAGTTATATTTATTCACCCTTGTTATTTCTTTCATAACCTCTTGGAATATGTCATTCCTAATTATTCTCTTGGAGAGCTTATCCCATAAATTTTGAGATTAATTTCTTTCCCAAATTTTGAGCTTATGGATTGTAGGGTCCATAATGTCAACTTCCATATAAGTCCGACATCCCCTCTTGTCCAGCTCATATGTCAAGTTCTGAGTCAAAATAACAGCAGCTTCTAAAAAAGTTTGTCTTATTAAGACCTTCAGCTATTTCAGCAGATGAATTGGGATGTTCAGCGGAACCTTTCTATGGTCCTTTCAGGACTCATACGCCTAGTATTGCTCCAGTGGCTAGTCCTTCTGTCAATTCACTGGAAATGGTAAATAATCCCTCTGAAACCAGGCTTGCAATCGTTTTGAACAACTTTTAGCTGATTCTTCCTCTGTTGTCAATTCCAGATTTGAATTAAAAAACTCTCATAAATTCAGCTCCTTTCACTGATGCACCAACCATCATAGTAGATGCTCCAGAGATTATGCCATTTGCTCTTGATTGCTCATTTCTTGCCAGGTTGGACGTGCTTCCTGAGTTACTATTCCAACTCAGACAATATTACAAACCCGCTGTTCTGGCTACAGAGCTCACCACCGGTAACAGTATTCACTTCAAGCTCCCCTACGCTGAACTCTGGGCCCAAGTCACTGAGGCTTTGTCCCTAGCGGTGAATCCCTCTGATCTTGATAAAATTCTAGATCAGGATACTGCCACTGATACTCTTCACTTTGCTGGCCAAGTTCTTTGATGTTGGTCCACGAAGCTTCCAGCCTCACCCGAGTTTCACCATTTGTTCAGCTTCAGCTTTTAAGAAGCCCATAGTTGTCACTTACAGTATGCCATTTGTTCCCGGTATGACTATCTCTTTGCTGGCGCTTCTCATCTTTATCTTCCACTGATGGCTTTGATAGGGGGCATAATTCGGCAACCCCATCAAGCATTTCTTGTTAGCTGATGGCCCATATGTCTGGTGTTCTTGATGAAGCCCATCATCAGGCGTTCAAGACTAATCTTCCGGCTCTGGTACCATATTGGGATTACTTGGGGTTATTTTCTAATTGTCTCTTCTTATACTGTTGGTTTCCTCCCACTCTAGGAATTCATGATTAGCTTCTTCTGATATCTCAATTCCCCTTCCCCTAGTCGCTTTCTATTGGGGCTCCACGTCCGCACAAAGAACGTGGTTTCATGTAGGTCTAGCCCTTGCAAGCATCCAATCTCACACAGATTTTGACAGGCTGTTCATTCCTACTGTGATCCATCCTCCCTCCCCCCAGAGGTGACATAGGTGGAATTATCCCTGTATTGAGGACAACTAATAAAATAATACTTATAAAATGAATTTGGTTTTTTCTCTATGCAATTTTATAATCTTTTTTTCCGATATCTTTTATCAATTTTTTTACTTTTATTCTTCTTTTTTTCCATGGGACTTGACAAGTCTTGGTTCAGCGGTCCAACTCTTTTATTTTTTCCCCCAAACTGGGCCCTGGGTACTTAAACCTGCCATTTTTCTATGGTCCAAAGGTCCTTTTACCAAACTTAACCATCTAGATTGGTCCAGAGGTCCTTTTTTCGGACTTGACCTATTCATCAGGACATGACCAACTTAACGGTTCATTAGTCCTTCAGGAACTCTTTTTTGTTATTTTTTTCATCAATCCATCGCTTCAAAGACTTAGCGTGGACTTGATTACAGCTTTTCAATCTAAGAGATTCTTGATAGAGTAGGCATCAGTCACCATCTTGACGATCACTTTGAATGGACCCAACATCAATGCATCTAATTTGTTTCTTTGTCCAAAACCATGCGTATCACAATAGGCAACTCTTTCCACTATTTAATATTCTTCTAAGGACGATCAGTTCTTGTAGTCCGTTGATTTTGCCCCAATCCTTTTCTTCAAGGTTGTATCAAATCCTTGTGATTTAATATTGATCAGAATATTCTTCAGTCAGTCAAAGTACTGTTTGTCACTCATCCCCAACATAGGTTCCACCACTGATTATAAAATTGGTGGCAAAGCGGCCTTTCTTCTGTACAATAGCTCAAATGGCATCTTTCCCATTGCTGTATGATGACTAATATTGTAGGTGAATGTCACCAAACTTAGGTAGGTTCCCCACGCAAAGTTCTTCCTGCAACCAGCTTCCTCAGCGTTGCAGCCAGCATTCCATTCACCCGTTCTACCAGTCCATTTGTCTCCAGCTGGTAAGGTACTGACAGAACTCTTCTCTGGTCCCTATTACATCATTCAATCTTGGGATCACATAAGATGAGAAGTTGATCTCTTTGTCGCTAAGCAGGACCTGCGGACATCCATGCAACTATAATACTTGATCCATGATGAATCTCGCAGTGCTGATAGCGTCTGCTTTCATAAGGGCCTTCATCTCGACCCATCTCATCAGATGGTCGATGGCAACAATAATGTACTTGACTCCCCCTGTGTTCATCTTCAGTAGCCCCATCACATCAATGGACACCCTGTGCCATGAAAACATGGGCGGATCCGTCAGTATCCAGTTGTATTCTTATGTGGTTTGTGCAACTGGCACTCCACGCAACAATCTAGATAATCCGCAACATGTAGTTGATGGAATTCCCAGTAGTACTGGCAAATATAGTCGGTTGTTTTCCTCAGGCCTATATGCCTGACAACCTTGTGAGCTGCTTGCACTATAGCTGTTCTTTCTGAAAGCTTTGGGAAAAATAACTGCTTCCCATTAATCATCTTAAGTACTTGTCCATCCATAGTCTCAGTGTTTTCCATTGCTTTACAAAGTGCACCTTGGATTTCTTGGGGCTTGTCCCCAATTTTTCCATCAATCATTATCTAGAATAGCTCATCCACCTGCAGGTATACCATCTGGACCATTGGTAACCTCAATAAGCCATCCACGTTATTGTGAGAAGCCACCACTTGGTTGAACAAACTCATAATCATAAGCCTGGAGCTTAAGTGCCCATCAGGAAAGTCATCATTCTGGATCTCTTAAATTGTGCAGCTAATGCAGTAAAGAGTGGTCTGTCACCATCTTAAAGTGCGTTCCATGGATTTACACCTGAAAATGCTTATATGCATAGATGACCACAAGGCATTCACGCTCAATCATGGTGTAGTTCCTCTGAGCAGCTGAGAGTGTCCAGCTCACATATGCCACCAGATTTTAATCCCAAAGTTTGTCTAATTGGCTTAGTACAGCGCTGATCACTGTCAACAAAGCATCAGTTTGAATAATAAAATCCTTATAGACCTGTGGATATTTCAAGATCGGAGATTTTATTAAACACCGGCGTAGCTCATCAAAGGATTCCTGGGCAACTTTATTCAACACAAATCCTTTATTTCGGATCCTTTAAATAATGGAATAAAGGCTTGGATATTTAGGCGAAGTCCCAAATAAATCTTCTATAGTATCCAACCATCCTAAGGAAAACTTGAACTTCTTGGAAACTCTTTGGCACAGCCATCAGTTCTATGGCTTCTATCTTCTGGGTTTGCGGCAGCAATCCACTGGAGTTGCTTACAGATCCCAGGTATTCCAACTCTTTCTTAAAGAAGTGGCACTTCCTTGGCTTGATCTTCAGGTTAGCCGCGGACAGTCACTTAAATACTTCTTCTAAGTGGTGTAGGTGATCAGTAAACGTCCTACTGAACACGTTTATATTGTCCAGATATACCAGGATGCATGACAACTTCAAGTCGCTTAATATCGCTTCCATGGCCCTCTGAAACGTTGCAGGCGCATTACATAGACCCTGGGACATCCTCATCAGTTGGTATAGCCCCTGCGCGGTAACAATCGCACATTTTACCTGGTCTTCATTTTATAAAGTCGATCTGCCAATATCCCAAGATCAGATCCATTGTGGAGAAATACTTCACTTCTCCTAAACAATCTAGTGCATCATCAATCCTCAGTGGGGGATACAATTCTTCTTCAAAATTTTATTCACCTTCCGGTAGTTAATCACCACCCAGTTGGAGTCATCCTTTTTCTTCACAGTCATAATTGGACTCGCCCAGGGACTTGGCGATGGAACTAGAAGCTCATGCTTCACTAGTTTGCTGATTTCATCCTCCATTACTGTTTCAGCAGCTTTCAATCTTCAGATCAGTCTCATCCTGATCAGCAATTTTTTCCCAGTGTCAACCTTGTGGATCACATCTCATGTGCATCCTAAATTGTGGTCATCCTGAGTGAACAAATCCCAATACTTTTCAAATAGTTTGAGCACCTCCTCTTGCTGGCCTTCTAACAGATCAGCAAGCTGCTTTTGATCCACCAATAGGTTGATGCTTTCAGTTACCCTAACTGGTAGTCCCATCTCTTTGAGAGTTCCAAAATTATGGAATCTATACAATTTGTCCATCAGGATCAGATGAACAAATGAAATGATCTGATTCCCCTTGATCTTCATTGGGTTTTCACTTAAATTCTCCAGGAGAACACTAATTTCTATATGGCTCAACATTATTATCCCAGAAGCCATCCAAGGCTTCACTCTAGACTTCTTCCAGGGGCTTCTGACCAACCCATACAACAGCTCAGGAATCTCCAATGTCAACCCTGTGTTGACTATCATCTGCAATCCAGCTGGTATAGTCCTCTCATTCTTGATCCTCAGTGGAATTCCCCTGTTCTCTAGGATTTACGCTGGTATTTTACCTCGCTTCCTACCAACTAATTGGTACCAAATTGGGACAATGCCATAATTGTATACAAAATTGATGAAGCTGTTTCTCCAATTCAGCGGGGCTTCACCATCCTTCTGATATACAAATGATAAAGTCTGACCCAATATGGTCAATATATCATCCTCAAATTTAAGTTTACACCATATTTTTGTAGAAATTCCATTCCAATCAGATTGGCATAGTTTTGGTTGGCCAAAACTATTGCTGGCGCAGATACCACCAATGACCTGAATCATAGCGGCAACACACTATACGCTCCACAGGAGACGGTGGTGTTTGGACCAGCTGTCCCATATTCCTATTATGTTCCATGTCTGGCGAGATCTTCATCCTCTTTACCAGCTTGGTCGAGACATTATTGATGTGCGCTACGCTGTTGATAATTGCCCTCACTCTTACTCACTTCAATTGTATGTCTATATATGTACACTTGGAGTATTACAATATAGTGTTTACTTAGTGAATAGCGGCTTTATTAGCCAAAACTAAGCTTGTGAATAACTTGCGCCGATAAATCAGGAAATGATTCCTTTATCATGCTAAGGGGGATTGACAAATTGGCCTCATTTAATTGGACTTCAGATGATTCTTCAGGATTCTTGGTGGTTCAAATCTTGTCTGCTAGTTGTCAGGTGTATGGCCAGGCAACTTCCTTGATTATCTTGGGGTAAATTCTCTTTGCCCCAACTCTGGTCACGGCATTTACATCCATATTGACTACTTGATACAGCTGATCCCGCTTGTCAAATACAAACAGATCACTGATATCAATTTATTCATTCATAATGTCAGGAGGAACAGGCTTCTCTGCAGCTCTAGACTGTTCCCCATCTAGGCCACCGGCCCATTTCACAATTTATTGGTAGCTGCTGACTCTTTTGCCTAGACCACGTTGATCTGATCCTTTGGTTTTTACAGTGCATGGCGAAATGTCCGTTCCCGCCACATTTGTAGCAGACCTTTTCCTTATAATTCAACCGTCTGAATTCTTCAGGCTTATTCCACAGCACAGTACAATTGGTCGTCTCTTTTGCTCCTTTGTTTCCCTTCATGGGATTTGGATTGCGCACCAGATTAAATCTGAAGCTTCTATTTGGGGCATCAAATGTTGCTCCCAAAATTTTCAAGTTATCTACCATTTTTGGGGTAGTTATTTCCATCAGGAACATTTAAGACATCATACATTGCAAATCATGATAGGGTCAAAGGGCCGCTTGTAAGGTGATTCTAGCATCAATAATCGCCCAATACTTTCGCTCCAACTAGGATCTGAGACTCCTGGTAAAACCGATCCATGAAGCTAGCTAGAGACTCATCTTTATGGAATTGGATTTCCATAAATTCCTGTTTGCAATTCAACATGCGCATCAGACTCCTGAACTCTTTCATGATGGCCGCCTTTGCCTCAGCACACAACCAGCTGTCACATTCCAGGTGAGGTAACACTAAGTTCAGATAGTTGGTGTCTAGGCAATTCATGACTGTCAACGCTTTTTGACGATCCCCATAGCAATAAATGGTCATTTCAAACAGGTGGAAAAATGCTGGGGCATTATCCCAATAGAACGTTGGCAATTTTTGCTTTGCTTTAAATTCCTCGTGGTTATTTCTGATCAATTCTCTCAGTTTGGCCACTTGGCTAACTTGAGGAGTGACTTTGGGCATCATCTCCAAAAAGACATCAAAAGTGGGTGGCATGTTCCTTGGGGTATTTGACTTCCCAAGTATTGTGTGAGGACTTCTTTCTTCAGCATCACTTGCTGTATCTGGCTCACAAGCACATTTGTGATCTTTAAATTCCTCCACATGTTTGATTAGTCACTCTTTATCTGCGCTGAAAGATCTCAAATGAATGCAATCTGCTTCTCACTCCGTTTTCAGTATAAGACCTCTCAAACAAGGTCCCCTTCATTCTTCTTCAACGAATTACTTTCCCGAGTAACTTGTTCCTGAAGCTTGTAACATTATCTATCCCTTCATCCACCTTGGCGCTCGTTCTTCCAAGGCTGAAAATTCCCGGTGTTCCACTAAGTTTAAAGCATTCTGGTTCACAGTGGCTAACTTGGTCCACAGTTTGCATAACTTGTCTTTGTAAAACATTCTTATAAAATCTTCAATTCAACTACCCCTGTAGTGAGCACCAACTTGTAAAAATTTACTTAAGGGTTAATTATTAGCAAATAACCCTAGTAATCTTTTTACTGAACAGGTTCAGTTTCCTCATGAACTTCATCTGTTTTGTATAGTATAATGGATTATCATTAGATAAAGTATGACAACTATTATCTGTAGTTGAGTATAAATACTTTTATCTTGGCCCAACACTCGGCCTGTATTCCCAATAAATACTTTTGATGTCATAATCATAGGGATTTGTTCCCTCATTCTGTTCAACCCAATCTTCACTGA
Organism: Massospora cicadina; assembly: GCA_022478985.1. Lineage (NCBI taxonomy): Eukaryota > Fungi > Entomophthoromycota > Entomophthoromycetes > Entomophthorales > Entomophthoraceae > Massospora > Massospora cicadina. Next base: position 28,679 of record JAKSZP010005313.1, on the reverse strand, counting down.
GATACCCTGGTGACAGTCTCTTCATTCAAATACACAGTCAGCAGCAATCCCTGAGTGTGTCTCCTTCTTCTTTAGATCCCCGCTCAGATCTTTACTCATTTCTCTAAGAGTCTTCCTATTATCGCACACAGCAATAATCTCCTTGAGAAGAATAGCACAATGGAAGATGATGATAGTTTACTACTTAAACTCTATACAAGGTGCATAACTTTAAACTATCTATCTGTTCTTGTAATTACTCCTCCTTTTTTTATTATAGTGAATCCTGGGGAATCTATAGTGGGATTTGGTCTTCTAACCCTCAGTTGAAACCTCCTTGGTGAAACGGCAGCTGTTGCCATTGAACCACCCATCCTCGTCTTGGCAGCGATGGTCTTCCCACCTGGCTAGGATTCTGTCATTGGACATCCTGAGACCTAAATGGAAAGAGTTGGAAAATGTGACCTAATGTTTTTCTCTCAATCCAAGTGAACCAACCATATTTGCCAAGCGACCTGCTTAGGTAATGGGACTTGTTACCCATTAAGGCAGGTCGCAAACCAACTGATTGATTCACTAGTTGCAGGCAGCATCACTCGCCTCACAACTTTGCTATTTATTCCCAATCAGTCAATGATGAAACCCACTGATTCCTTTGGTACACCTGATAGTTAATCACTGTCAGATGCCCCTATTTCGTCAGTAACTCCGCCCAATGAGATCTTAGTTTAGTCCTGATCAATCCTAGATGGATATGACCAGGCGAATATCTCATAATCCCCCAAACATAGTTACTCCAAAACTCTGGACAACCAATTTCCAATTCACTTCGCCTTAGGGAATTTCCCTAGCGATTTCTGGTAATCTAGCAGGCTGTGAATATGGGCAAAAATCCCAACTTGTTTCTAGGTTAAAAACCAGAGCACTAATCTTAAGACCATCTAATAATTCTATATTAATAGACTGATCCATTGCCCTGACACTATTACTGACCCTGTTCAGCAGTCTAATCCAGCTTATTGACTTCATAGTGATTACCTAGCTCACTCAGCCTATGTAAAAATTAATATAAAATTCATAGAATTTTTGATTTAAATGACGAGTCATTACCTCAAGGTGAGTTTATTAACTATCAGCGTCCTAGTGGCAAATCTGAGTACCTTAGAGAGTTACCAAAGTTCAGAAACTGCAAACCCAGAAATAGTTACTTTTCTCTATGAGTCCTCACCCTTGATGATTATCCCATCAATACTGGTTGTTGCCCCTATTGCAGCCACATGGTTTGCTTGAGGACTTTGGTATGTTTCTAAACTTTAGATTTTCTCACAGGAACCCTAGGACCCCTCCCTCCGGGTTATTGGGACAGTTGTTCCACTGGCATTATTGGCCTTCCACTTGGTTATGACTTCTATACTGGAAGCCAAACTTACTTTAATCTTACAAAATCCATACTTTGAGGCCAGCAGTGTCATACTACAGATAGTGCTGTAAGTTTTGAGACTATTTATATAAAAAAAGGTTCTGATAAAATGACTTTCATTGGGACACAATTTTGATAAATATAGGAGCATGGATTTTGTGAATCTTTAACAGTGAACCAAGTAATCGGGCTGTCAAACTGTCAGGGTGGGCAAGTGGGGATCATTGATGATCTATCAGAAGAAGAATAAGCAGCATTAAAGTGGTTGTTGTAATTGTAGATAGTTTGTTCACCCAGTTATTCATAGAGGAAATATTTCAAAACATATATTTAGTTAGAGGCATATTATTAAAATCATAAGCACAAAGAGCTTCGTTATCTATTCTGACTCCTTTAGCCAGAAGTTTACTTTTATCCACCTCAGAATGTCTATTATAGAATTTACATGGTGTGACAATGACCTTTTCACTAGAAGCATATAGACATGTTCTTGTACTTTACCTATATGGCGTTTTTAAAAATCCAGTTTTATTCTTCTGAGAGGTAAAAGTATTACTTAGCATAGACACAGAAAATTTATTCATAGCCTCCTTGATTTCTCAAATGCATGCAAATATTTTTTGAGACCTATAATATGTGTTTTAACGTTAGTCCCGAACTTGTGATCAAAAATGAATACACTAATATCGACCTCTAGAGAAATATTTTTAGCAGTAAATAATGGTTGAGCCTTGGCGTATATTTGTCTAGCGAAGTCAGTGAAACTACCCTCTTATTGAGGTGAATCTCCATAGAGTCCTGTTTATGATTTATAAGGGTTTGATCACTACTGAACTCCTGAATTAAGGCGGTTTTGACAAGTGACCAGGTTTGACAGTCATGCAGTTAAAGGCTATAATCTCTATAGCTTCTCCACAGAGGCAAAAATAAGTGTGATTCACTATATCAAGTTGCTGTCTCCTCCTTCACACTCTTGTAAGCATATAAAAATGATGCAATAATCTCCTTCCTGGGAATAAGCCTCTCTTTAGAACTGAGTATAAAGATAGAGATTTAAGGTGAAGAAAGAGTTAATGCCAGCTATGTATTATGGATCAGCTTAAAGTACATTGTATAAAAACTCTCGTGGGGCTCTTTGATCAAGTAGTTTTTTAGCTCCCTGTCATCCTTTAGTTCATTATAGCATTAGCCAAGGTTGGGTATACTAGCCTTCTGCTTCATCTGAAATTTCAGAGCTGAAATCTTGGTTTTATAATCTCCACTTGGCTTCTAAGGTCTGTACAAGTTTATCAAATTGGATTTTTATTGGTGTTCTCATGAACACCTGCATATTCTCCATTTTCTTGTCTATTGCTTCCAATATAGTATTAATATCAATAAGACGATCATCAAGGTGGAAGCCGCACCTTAGAATCCTTCCTTATCTTCATATTTAAAGCTTAAAATTTTGCTTAGATCTCTTTTCTCACCAGATTGTCAGCTCCCTTAGCGCTTGGGTTACTGAAACTAGGGGCCAGGCAGTCCTTCAAGGCCTCATTGTTCTTGTTTATATTAGTATTACAGGCATTTTCAGGCCCGCAAGGACCTTCAAGCCATTAAATTCTTGAGGTATCAATGAGGTTTTGGCATTATCGTTTCAGTCCTTTATGCCTCCCCACAAGGTTTAGGAATTGCACTAAAGCCAACTCAGGAACCTGAATTTGACCAACAGAATAAGTTGAGGTTCTCTGAAGATATTAACTACTTCAGTATCTACACCTTATAATCAGTGGGTGAGATGGCTAGCCATAAAAGCTCAAAATCCAAGAGTCCAATAGGGCGATCTGATTATGAGCATCATTGATGAGGTGTCAATTTTTCTGTATTGCTTCAAGGCTATATCAGACATATGCAGTAGTGACTCATTTGAAGTTAATAAGGTTAGAGTTGAGTATACCTGACTGAAAATATGTTTCTAAAATCAAACCAACTTTGAAATTTAGCTCCGCAAGAGAGGTTTTAATAATATCAATAATGACAGGATATTCCTTAGAATTAATCCTTGATGCGACTGGACGTGCCATAAAACCCCCAAGCATAAGCTTATCAATTTTAGATCTCAGTGTCAACCAAGTTACCCGCTCTCAACAGCAGATAAAAAAGCAGTTAACTATGAATATGCAGTCACTTCTTTAAACGTCAGATTACCCGTTCATGTTTCTGGAACCTTCACGCCCACGAGATTAATATGCACTACATCCAAAAACCTGTTGGGCCCCCTCCTACTATGAATAACGCCACCCAGGAAGTTTATATCACATCAATTCAATTAGATGCACCTCAGTCCTTCCTGGCATCCTCATCACCAGTTTGAGTTAGATGTTTCAGCACCTCATACTATTGCTAATGTTTAATTTCTGGATCACACCATGAGAGGGAATCCCTAAACGGTCTAATTTCATATATTGCGCTTAATGTTGGGTCAGCTGACCAATATGGTTCGCTTTTTAACTAAACTGGGCCATTCTAATTTTCTCAATGGAGAAACTACTGAATTGCAAAACAATTCTTTGCATAAAATCCACTCTCATCTGTCCTATTTAAATCCTTTAAACTTCACTTATTAAGTCGGTATTTACTAATCTAAAGCTGAAAATGAGAGATGCTCCAATTAGTTGGAGAGTATTATACATGAAATAACATACAAAAGTCGGATCAATTTTGGAAGCACAAATTCGGGATGTGATGAATTAGTTTTCTCCCCCAAAGTTGTTTGAAGGTAACTCTGATCTAAATGGGCCAAACCAAACTGGCTATGCTCAAGCAACTGTTCCTCAACTCCAGACAGCAAAGCGCCCTCTTAAATTGCACCAAAAAACATTTAACCACACAAACTTGTCCTCAACACCAAAGCATTTTACATGCCGTTTCAGCTTAAAGCAAACAACAGGACACTAAGGGGTACTGGGGCTTTGCAAAATACCCTTTGCAACAGTAATGCCTAAATCTGACTCCGTGAAGCAGCTTTTATTGTTGATATTAAGAAGAAATGGGCAGAAACTAGAGCGCAAAAAGCACTATCCAGCTCAACCCTCTTTCATGCAATTTACCTTTACTATGTGCATAATCCTGAAGAATACTGCACAGAGGATTGCTTCTCATACTTTTTAGAAATTTTCAGAAAAATTTCCAATCAGCAAAACTATTCATGTATAGGTAAAAGCACTATACTGAAGTGGGATTCACTGTAGCTTCCCATGCTGACCATGCTGCCACCCCTCAAATTTGTATTTCTCATGGATCTCTCCAAATCTCTCACACAAAGTCTCACCTGTAAAATCTTATGGGTTATATTTTCAACCTCTAAACAACTATTATCCTGAGTCATTTAAGCTGGCGCTCCATCATGGTTTAATAGAAAATGTTTCTATACTCACAGTAGAATTTAGTGTCCCCTCCTACTATGTTCCCACCCTAAGAGCCCACCTGGCAAGGGCATCATTTATCCCATCCTCCGCGGTGACTCGCAATATAGAGGTTATTGTTCTTGAGAAAGTGGTTGACAGCACAGAGATCTTCTTTTGTGACCCTGACCAACCTTGCTCTTTTTTTCAAGGTGTAACTTACTTAGACACCTGTATTTTGGCTGCACAGCTAGAATGCAAGCCCTCTCAGCCACCACTAAGGAGCCTAAACCATGTAAAAAACGTTCCCACGTGGCTGCAACAGCAATTCTACAGCTCACACAGTGATTTCCAGATTAATATCTTACTCTTGAAGCCCTTCGTTGTGAAGCTGATACTGCAGTGTTAACTGTAGGTTTTCTCATTCTTGAGACCAACACCTCTCCCAGTAGACACGCCCTCCATTCTTATGGTGACAATACCTTCTCCTGAAAGCGTAAGGCATCCCCAGAAAGGCGTCCATTGATCACCCCCCACATAGAGCTGTAACGCACCCCCACTAATCTCCAATAGCTCTCCTTCACCAAAAAGGAGCTTTTAATGAATCTCAGCCCACCAAATAATGACTGGTAATTTACTACCTGTGGTAAACGTAACAACTTAAAGAGCCTTACTCCACCTACACCCACATTTTTGAAAAGCTCCTTCACAGTGTTTGAAGATGAAAGTACGGACTCAGACGCTTCTAATTGGCACACTGTCAAGGTCACCATTGAGCAATCTCAGAAACCTCTCTGAAACTTAGCATGGGCAGCATCCTTGTCTAGTTCTCATCCACCGCCCCACTACCCCAGACACTTATATCTACCTCAACGCTCCACTCATCTCGCTGAAATAGATCCTCAAGATATGGGACTCAAAACTAGCCGCCTTCCATTCGCAGATTTAATTGCTGTCATCCCATAAGATCTGAAAGGGACAGATAAGATTCAAAATGGAGGTACCCTGACCCTGCATATATAAACTCAAATGGTTACCAGGAGCTTAAGCTGAGATCCGCCTCCTCTGCAACTCCAGGTCAGCGCGTATTGGCATTGCTTCTGTCAAAGATACTCACTTTATCCCCAATGAACACAAAGCATGGAATGATTGGATTCGAAGAAACTCCTTTTTGGACAAAATCTCGCACTTATAATTCTTAATCCTCATATCAAACCCTACACCTTTTCACAACACTGAGGTGGGAATCTTACACTGGCGAAGCTCATAACGCCTGAATTATACTTCTTCGCCACAATATATACCTGCCTCAAGCTGGGACTGACCAGAACTGAAAACTGAAGGAGCTAGTTCAACTGAATCTCCACCATAATACTATCCTAATAAAGATTTTAACTCTACCATAAGCTAGCGTTCGTGATTTTTACCCTCCTGCAACAAATAAACGACCTGGATCCATTAGACTCCAGGATTTCCTTCTCACCAGTGGATTTACAGATTCTCTGCCACCCTCTGCGTCTGTCTGTAGTTGTATGACTAGGATCCAGTATAATGGAGTGAAATTTCAGTCAGCATTGCACATTAACTTAGCACTAGTAGCTCCTTTCTAGTTAACCATGTCTCATTTTTAATGGCTCACGATAACCTATCTAAATGATCACAGATAACTCACGGTTGTCCTTACCCACACAGTTAACCATCACGCAGGTTCCAACCAAGGGTTGCTTCAGCTCCTTCAAACATTTCCTTTGTAGAAAGAAGTTGGCCTCAGCCACTTGAGAAATTTCTCCTCCAACGACCTTACTTGAGCAACCTCAGCATGAATTGGGCAGAAAAAATGCGGAAAATCAGTTAGCTTATGTCTGTTTCAAAGCCCAAATGACTGCGGTTCACACCAGGGACAAAAAGGTTGAAGATGAATTAGGCATCTGGAACTGAAATGCAAACCTTCTCCCTCTCCCAATTGGCTGAATGACTGGGAAGTTGAACAAGAAGCCTTACACTAAGAATTGGCACTGCAGAAAGAGCTAGCAGCTAACTTTACATCTTATCACTATTATGCTAATAGGAACAGAATCCTGCTTCTTCTTTCAAAAGCAAAAAGAAAATCTACTGAACAGGAAATCACAGCACTGAAGATTGGCACAACCACTTCAATGGAAAAAGAAGCCATCACACTGGAACTGCATTGCTTTACTTAATCGTTTTCTATACTAACTAGGTTACCCTGTCAGACATCCAAGTCTTATAACTCACTACAGATCCTCCCACTGACACACATGCACACGAAGATCTTATGGCCCCTATCACCTGTCAGGAAGTTATGGATATCCCCTTGAAATCTCAGCGGATTAAAGCCCCTGACACTGATGGCATACCTCTTAATATATTCCTTTCAGAACCTTTGGTGGCAGCCAAATTCCTCTATGACTGTTAACCTCACTTTTGGCTCAATGAGAGGTCCTATCTAATTCTAGGGGTGGAATCACAGCCCTCATTCATAAGAAGTCAGACCGGGAGACTCTTGTTAACTAGCGCCATATAGCCTTGAATAACGCGGCTCACAAAATATTTACAAAGTTTCTGGCTAGCCGCATAACAGCATGGATGTCGCCATTCCTGAACTCTTCCCACCATGGTGATGTACTGGGGGAGGTCGGTATGGGATAGCTATAATACCTATACCCGACAATGGCTACTAACTCATGCAGGGCGAAAGGCTTTGTGGCTCTTCTGGATATGGAGAAGATTTATTATCATGCTTCCTGGAAGTACATAGATGCTTTCTAAGCCCACTTCCACCCTCCATATAACAAGACGTTAATCTCCGCGCTCTATGACCAGCTCCATACCAGAGTTAATGTGACAACAGGATTTACACCTGCAGTTACTGTTGGGCAGGGTCTCCGCCAATGTGATCACCCGCGACCTATCCTATTCAATATCACACTTGATCCCCTATTAACATCTTGCAGTAGAATCTGACAAGGATCATAGTACCAGATAAATGCCCATCCCACACTATGGCAACTGCATATAACACTGCCATCTCGTTTATTGCTCTGAGGACACCATCCTTGATTATGTGATTCTTGAAAGGTACACCAAGGTGTCTAACGCCAAAGTCAACTCCTCCAAAACAATGGTAGTACAAATTGGCTCACAACCTTCCTCCCACTATTTGGTATGGAGCCTACACGTGGCAACTTCCACAACATGGAATCCTGTTCAGCTCATAAGGTGTTCTATTCAGTGTTTATGACGACATAATACTGTAACCAGTGTATTCCAGGTTGCCAGCCGAAACAGAGGAAATATAGCCCTCAAGGCCAGACCCTGATGGCTAATGTGTTACCCTATAAAAGTTTGGCTACTTGCGCATGTCTGTTCCTTCTCAGACTCCAATTATAAGAGACTCAACGTTCTTCTCAGCAGTTGGATCTGTAGCTTCAACCACCCACCCACAGCACTGTCAACATTAATCTGACCACGCAATGAAGGGGGCCTATGGCTTCTGGACACCCTCTCTCATGCCACCTCAATTTATCTGGAGCTCTTTTGCCCAGTTGTATTCTGGAATGCGATCTCCATGCCCCAGTGAGCGCCTGCCTTCGGCCAATCAGCCTCAGCATCTCTTGAGCTTCATAGAGTATTGTTGACATCTTTAAGGGGAGTAGCTCACTAACCACCTAGTTAACGCCTGAAACCCATTTATTCCATATATTGGAATCAAGCTTTCCTTGCCCTGAAACGAGTGGGCGCATGGGTATACCACGCTTTTTTCATAAGTAATGGATGGCCCAGGACCCAGCTCCTATTACCATGTGACAGTGAAAATTAAAAAGTTAGTAATATATCTCCTAAACCTCAGAATAGCTTCCAATACTCCAGCGCCCCCTTGAATTCCTCACACTCTCAACGAAAATAAACCTCCAGAGTCTATAGAAGAATTTTAACACCCAATACTTTATGTGAAGGTTTTTAACAACTCTATGATAAATAATCTATTGTTTATATAGGACAGATCATTAAACTGGCTCTATTAATCAACGTCTTAGGTGCCCTCTTTGCCTGGAGCCTATTGTCTTTATCTACACCACTTTTCACGTTCCCAAGGGCACCACATTATACTCTGAGGTCCGTGAGCTCCTCTATGGCCTTACATGCCCTGGAAGAACTATAATTAAGATTGTTTTTAGAAACCAGTTCCCAAATGCCACCAAAAAGTTTGAGTCCTTGACTATGCCACAGCGCTATGGACAATCCATAGTCCTTTATTTTGGCATCTTTTGACTTACAAGTATGGACCCTAAGTACATGACTGCCTACTTACAGGTGCACTTTTAGATGACCCTGAAACTCTCACTATGAAGCCAACCCGCCCCCGCTCAGTCTCAACTTCATCATTGCTATTGCGCACAAACCCCTCACATTCTTGACGTCTCCTCCCTCCATCTTCCTCATCTCCAGCCTAAGAGCCCATCTGTAATGAATAAGCATTGATGATCCTTCCATCAGGCCATGACCGTCTAGTACTAAAAAAGGTTAGAGTTGAGTTTTACATTAATCCTAATTATCATGACACCTCCTAACGATGCAGTCTTAACTGTATGAGGTGATGAAGAATGGGATGTACAAAAGTGCGAAGATAGAGTCCCATCTCATTAAATAGCTTGTTAGTGTCCAGGAAGCTTAAATGTATAGCCTTCACATATAGGAAGTTACCTCTGTGAATCAGGAGTGAATGGATAAGCCTTAAGTTATAATTATTCCATCCAAGAGCTCCTAGAGGTACCATCAATGTTATCTAACTTACGGTAGTATTATAACAGTCTTGAATGGTCTAGCTGTATTTAAAGGAGGTATAAAACTTAAAACTTTTTAATTATATGGTGATATTTATATTTTGCAATATATTGATTCATCTGGCGGTACTTCCCGCCACATTAGAGAGGGAGATTTATTGATAGAATTATGTTTAATTTATTAAAAGTTTTCAATAATAACAACTTGAGACTCTTGGATTGAGATTGATGTATCCCCTCATCAGGTTGGCACCACCTATTGCTAAAAAATGAGACCCTTATAGTGAAGATCGGTGTATTTCCACATTAGGCTGGGACCACCTAGTCCAAAAATGATGCTCTTTTAGTGATCAACAATATCGATTCCACCATTTTAGTTGAGCTAGAGAGTTTTTTGTGGCTGTCCATAAATATCTTGTCAGAGATATAGCTTCCGTTGGGTTGGCTCTTAGTGAATAAAAGGCTTCTGTGATATGATGGCAAAGTATTTTTGCAGCATAAGGGTTTATTAATTATCAGCTATCCTGGTTACACCTTCTGATTCTAATGTCATATATATAAAGGAACTTAAAGAGATATGTTAAATTATTATTAGGAAGAATTTGGAACTATATTTATTAGAATAAGTAAAACCAATATATCTAGGATTAAAAGGAGCCTCAAATCATATAAAGCTTCTTGTTCTCCTTAATAAGGATCTTCACCTTTCATCCAGTATAAGGGACGAGCAGCATTCATCTTCCTATGTCATCACTTGAGTTTCATGCTCCCATTGTCCTGGTGCTTTGTGATTATGACTCTGAGCTTTAGGATACAGTTTCACCAGGTAATCATTTGGTGGCTCAGTTCAATCTTCCTTTTGATAATTCTGGAATCAGTTCTATTGGTTCTTGTTCAAATGAGGGCATCAATTTATTGAGAAACAATTTATCAGTGTCCATAAGGCATAATTTTAGTGCAGGAAATCCAATCCCTCATTACCTTGATTTTAAATAAGCCCAGACCATTCATCATTATGAATCTGTAAGAGCATTTTAGAATAAAGTTGCTTCAATATTTATGGAATGGAAGCTCCAGCATTTATGATCAACCAGATAGCCGATTAGAACTCTGAGCTTTGACTTGATTTTGCAACGCCTCATTTTCCCATATCCCTAAGGTGTCTAAATAGTTGATCCAAAGTTATTGCCATACTGCCGCCAAAGAGTCTGATTCCACTTAGCATGTTATATATAATTTCAAAAATCTTTATAAGTGAATATTGTTACTTATAGAGTGCCATTGGAGCAATAAATAAGGAAGATTGCATCTTAAAAATTTAACCAAGTGAATTTTAAATAATTTTTCCACCTATCCAAGATTAGCACATAGTAGCATGCCATTATATTCAGATTGATGGATTGATGGCGTTCGTGGCAGCCCAAAAGTGAAATAATTCCCTGTTAGTTCAGTACTGGATTAAAATTTTTATTGATATTAAAGCTCTTTTTACAACAGAACCAGAATCAGGACATCTGTTGGGATTTTTGCCCATATTCCCAGCCTGCTAGATTACCTGGTATCGCTAGGATAAAATTCCCTAAGGCAAAGTGAATTGGAAATCGGTTGGCCCAAGTTTCAGAGTAACTACATTTTTTGGATTTTGGGATAATTGCCTGGTCATATTTGTCAGGGATTGATCCAGACGAATACTTAAGATCTCATTGGGCTGAGTTGCTGATGAAATAGGGGCATCTGATAGTGATTGACTATCAGGTGTACTGATTAGGATTGGTCAGGTTTCATCACCAACTGTTTGGGAATGAATAGCAAGTTGCGAGGTGAGTGATGCCACCGGCAACTAGCAAATCAATTAGTTGGTGTTTGACCTGCCATGATGGGTAATAAGTTCCATTACCTAAGCAGGTCGCTAGCCAAATATGTTTAGTTCACTTAGATTGAGAGGAAAACATTAGGGACACATTTTCTGACTCTTTCCATTTTAGGTCTCAAGGATGTCCAATGACAGAATACTAGCCAGGATGGGGAAGACCATCGCTTCCAAGACGGGGATGGGTGATTCAATAGCAACGGCTGGCATTTTTTGAAGAGGTGTCAACTGAGGGTTAAACGACCAAATTATCCTCTATAAATATTCCCAAGGATTCACTATAAAAAATGAAGATAATACAGACAGATAATAAGAGTTATTTAGTTCTAAGTTATCCATTAATTATATAGTTAACCTATCATCAGCTTCAATTGTGCTGTTCTGTCTCAAGAATATTATTGCAGAAGGCAATAATTGGAAGACTATTAGAGGTAAGAGTAAAGATCTGAGCGGGTATCTAAAGAAGAAGGAGCTACGATTGAGGATAGGTGCTGACTGTGTGTTGGATTAAAGAGACTGTCACCGAGGTACTTAGCAAAGATTGGGTGGACAAGAGGAAGGGAACGAATCCCTACGAGTACAACATCATGAGTGTTTAATTGAGAATACTGGCTGAGCGTTGGCCAGTAAAAAATTCATACTCAACTACGGATAATAGTCTCCATACTATTATTGATCAATATTTCATTCTATACAATGCAACTAAGTGCATGAGGGAACCAAACCTGTTCATTAAAAATGTTACTAGGTTGCTTGCCAATAACACCCACCAGTAAATTTTTACAAGTTGGTGCTCACTACAGGGGTAGTTGAGTTACAGAAGTAATAAGAATGCCATACATGGACGAGCTACGCAAACTGTGGACCGAGTTGGCCACTGTAAGCCAGAATGCTCTAAACCAGTGGACTATTGGAAGTTCACAGCCTTGGAGGAATGAGTTGCCAATGTGAAGGAAGGAATAGGTAATGTAGCAAGCTTAGGGAATTAGTTACTAGGGAAAGTAACTTTATTGAAGAATAAAGAGGGGACCAGTTTGATAGGTCTTATACCTGAAAATGGAGCAAGAAGAGGATTGATTTTGTTTAAGAAATTTCAGAGCGGATATAGAAAGATTAATCAAACAAGTGGAGGAACTTAAAGCTCACAAATGTGCTTGTGAGCCCAATATGGCAAGTGATGCCAAAGTAAGAAGTCCTCGCACAATACTTGGGAAGTCGAATACCCCAAAAACATGCCACCCACTTTTGATGTCTTTTTGGAGTTGATACCCAAGTCACTCCTCATGTTAGCTGAGTAGCTGAACCGAGAGAATCAGCCAGAAATATTTTTAGAGGAACTTAGGACAACGCCAAAATTGCCAATGTTCCATCAGGATAACACTAGCGTTTTTGTGACTGTTTGACATGACCATGAATGGCTCTGGGGACTGTATAAAGCCGCTGACGGTCAAGAATTGCCTAGACACTCGGCTGTCAGAACTTAGTGTTACTTCACCTGGAGGGGGACAGCTGGTTGTATGCTGAGGCAAAAGTGGCCATCATGAAAGAGTTTTGAAGTCTGACACACATGTTGAAGTGCAAGAAGGAATTTATGGAAATCCAGTTCCATAAAGATGAGTCTCTAGCTAGCTTCGCGGATCAGTTTTACCAGGAGTCAGAGATCCTGGCCGGAGCGAAAGTATTGGCCATCTTTGATTCTAGAATCCCTCTACAAGCTGCCCTTTGGCCCTATCATGATTTGCATTGTATGATGTATTCCATTATCCTGATGGAAATAACTACCTCAAAAATGGTAGATAACTTGAAAATTTGGGAGCAACATTTGATGCCCCAAATAGAAGCTTAAAACCATTCTGGTGCACAATCCAAATCCCATGAAGGGAAACAAAGGAGCAAAAGAGACGACCAATTGAACTGTACTGTGGAATAAGCCTAAAGAATTCAGAGGGTTGATTAAGAAGGAAGAGGTCTGCTACCAATGTGGCGGGAAAGTAAATTTTGCCGTGTACCGTAAGAAGATGAAGGATCAGATTAACGTGGTCCAGGCGAAAGAGTCAGCAGTTACCAAGGATTCAGGAAAAGGACCTGCAGCTTAGATGAGGAACAATCTAGAGCTGCGAAGAAACCTGTTCCTCCTGACATTATGAATGAAGAAATTGATATCAGCGATCTGTTTGTAGATGACAAGCAGGATCAGCTGTATCAAGTGGTCAATATGGATGTAAATGCCATGACCAGAGCTGGGACGAAGAGAATTGACCATGAGATAATCAAGGAAGTTGCCCGGACATATGCCTGACAACTGGCAGACATGATTCAAACCACCGAGAATCCTGAAGAATTATCTGATGTCCGTTTAGCTGAGGCTAATCTGTCTATCCTTATCAGCATGATATAGAGAAACGTTTCTTCATTTATTGGCACAAATTTATTTACACCCTAGATTTAGCTAATAATGCCGCTATTCACTCAGTAAACAATATACCACAATACTCTAAGTGTATATATATAGACATAAAAGTGAATCAAATAAGGGTGGGGGCAATTGTTGACAGTGGAGCGCCCATCAATAATGTCTCAACTGAGCTAGTAAAGAGAGACTAGATCTCGCATTACTTGTTAAACAAGAAAGTATATGGGACAGCTGGGCCAAACACCACCGTCTCCTGTGGAGCATATAGCATGCTGCACTATATGATTTAGGTCGTTGGTGGTATCAGCACCAGTAATAGTTTTGGCAAATTAAAATATGATTTTCTGATTGAAACGGAATATCTATGAAAATACAGAGTTAAATGTAACTTTGAGGTTTTTATGTTGACCATATTGGGTCACACGTCATCATTAGTATATCAGAAAGAACGTGAAGCTCCGCTGATTTGAGAAACAACTTCATCAATCTAATATACAATGACAGCATTGTCCCAATTCAATACTAATTAGTTGGTAGAAAGCGATGCAAAATGCCAGCAGAAATTCTAGAGAACTGGGGAATTACACTAAGGATCAAGAATGAGAGGACCATAATGGCCAGATAGCAGATGATAGTTGACATGGGGTTCACATTTGAGATTCCTGAGCTGTTGTATGGGTAGGTCAGAAGCCCCTGGAAAAAGCCCAGAGTGGAGCCATGAACGGGTACTGGTATAATAATGCTGGGACATGGAGAAATTCAAGTTTTTCTGGTGAATTTGAGTAAAACTGATGAAGATCAAGACTAATCAGATCATTGCATTTGTTCATCTGATCCCAATGGCCAAATTGAGAAGATTCCACAATTTGGCGTCTCTTGACAAAATATGATTACTGGATGAGGTAACTGAAAGTATTAACCTATTTGTTAATTGAGAGCAGCTCGCTGATCTGTTGGAAGGCCAGTAAAGTATGTGCTTGAACTAGTCAAAAAGTATCAGGAAGTGTTCACTCAGGACAACCACAATTTGGGATGCGCACAAGATGTGATCCACAAGGTTGACACTGGGGAAATTTACTGATAAGAATGAGACTGATCTGACAATCAAAAGCTGCCAAAGCAGTAGTGGAGGATGAAATCAGCAAACTAGTGAAGCATGGGCTTCTAGTTCCGTCATCAAGTCCCTGGGCGAGTATTATTCTGATTGTGAAGAAGAAGGATGGATCCAACTGGCTGATGATTGACTACTGAAGGCTAAATAAAATTATGAATAAGGATTTGCATCTTCTACCGAGGATCAATAATGTACTATATCATTTAGGAGAAGTGAAGTATTTCTCCACAATGAATCTGATCTTGAGATATTAGCATATAAACTTGCCAAAGGAAGAAGAGGAAAAATGCACAATTATTACCGCACAGGGGCCATACCAACTAACGAGGATGCCCAGGGTCTATGCAATGTGCATGCAACGTTTCAGAGGGCCACGGATGTGATATTAATTGACTTGAAGTTGTCATGCATCCTAGATATTTGGACAATATAAACGTGTTCAGTAGGACGTTTACTGATCACCTACACCACTTAGAAGAAGTATTTAAGTGACTGTCCGCGGATAACCTGAAGATCAAGCCAAGGAAGTGCCACTTCTTTAAGAAAGAGTTAGAATACCTGGGATTCATAAGCAACTCCAGTGGATTGAAGCCACAAACCCAAAATATAGCAGCTATAGAATGTTTGGCTGTACTAAAGATTGTCCAAGCCATCCAAGTGTTCCTTGGGATGGTTGGATACTACAGAAGATTTATTTGAGCTTTGCTTGAATAGCCGCCCAATATTCCATTTATTGGTGGATCCAAAAAAATAGTTTATATGAGATGAAGGGCACAGGACTTCTTTGATGAGCTACATTAGTATTTGATAGATTCGCCAATTCTTTAATATCCAAATTTTGATCAAGAGCTTATTATTCAAACTGATGCTTCATTAATGGCAGTCAGCGCTTTACTGAGCCAAGTAGACGAACTTGGGGACAACCATCCGGTGGCATATGTGAGCTGGACACTCTCAGCTGTTGAGAGGAACTACACCGTGACTGAGGGGGAATGCCTTGCAGTCATTTATGCATGAAAGCAATTTCAGGCATACATCCGCAGAACGCAATTTAAGGTGGTAACCAACCACTCTTCACTGTGTTGGCTGCACAATTTAAGAGAGCTAGAAGGATGACTGGCCCTATCGGCACTTAAGCTCTAGGATTATACTTATAAAATTGTCCACCAAGTGGGGGCTTCTCACCAGAACTTGGATGGCTTATTGTGGTTGCCAATGGTCCAGTTGATATACCCACAGGTGGATGAGCTATTCCAGAGAATGATCGAAGAAAGTTTTGGGAACAAGCCCTGGAAATTAAGCTGCGCTTCATAAAGCAATGGAAAACACTGAGACCATAGATAGAAAAGTATTAAAGATGATCAATGGGAAGCAGTTATTATTCCCAAAACCATCAGAAAGAGCAGCTATAGTGCAAGCAGCTCACAAGGTTGTCAGGCATAGAGGCTTGAGGAAAACAACCAATCATATTCACCAGTATTATTACTGGGAATCCATCAACTACAATGTCGCAGATTTTCTAGCTTTTTGCGTGGAGTGCCAGTTGCACAAACCACATAAAAATACAACTGGATACTGACTGGTCCGCCCTGGATTTGCCTGGCACATGGTTTCCATTGACATGATGGGACCGCTGATGATGAGCACAGGGGTAGTCAAGTACATTATAGTTGCTATCGACCATCTGATGAGATGGGTCGTGACAAAGGCCCTAACAAGAGTGGACGCTACCAGTATGTGAGGTTCATCCTGGATCAAGTAGTATAGCGGCATGGATGTCCGCAGGTCCTGCTTAGTGACAATGAGACCAACTTCACGTCTCATGTGATTTATAGATTAAATGAGATAATGGGGATTTGGGGAGTCATGTCATTAACTTAATGGCTAAAGATGAACGGAATGGTAGAACGGGTGAATGGAACGCTGGCCATGATGCTGAGGAAGCTAGTCGCAGAGAATTTTCCATGTGGGGAATGCACATGTTTTTGGTGACGTTCGCCTACAATATTAGTCATCATACAGCAATGGGAAAGATGCCATTTGAACTATTGTACAGAAGAAAGGCCGCGTTGCCACCAAAATTATAAAGAGGTGGTGGAACCTATGTTGGGGATGAGTGCCAAACTGTAATTGAACTTAATAATGAATATTCTGATCAATATGTATCACAAGCATTTGATACAACTTTGAAGAAAAGGATAAAAGCAAAATCAATGGACGACAAGAACTGACTGGACTTAGAAGAATATTAAATAGGGGAAAGAGTTGCCTATTGTGATACGCATGTTTCAGACAAAGAAACAAATTAGATGCATTGTGGTCAGGTCCTTTCAAAGTGATCTCCAAGATGACAACTGATGCCTACTCTATCAAGAATCTCTTGGATAGAAGAGTTGTAATCAAGTCCACGCTAAGTCTTTTTTTTAGTACTAGATGGTTCCACGCTAAGTCTTTGAAGCGATGGATTGATGAAAAAAATAGCAAAAAAAGAGTTCCTGAAGGACTGATGAACCATTAAGTTGGTCATATCCTGATGAATAGGTCAAGTCTAAAAAAAGGACTTTGAACCAAAATAGATGTTAAGTCTAAAATAGGACCTCTTAACCATAGAAAACTGGCTGGTTTAAGTACCCAGGACACAGTTTGGGAGAAAAATAAAAAGGTTGGACCGCTGAACCAAAACAAGGTTAAATCCCATAGGAAAAAAGAAGAATAAAGATAAAAATTGAAAAATATAGGAAAAAAAAGATTATAAAGCACATACAGAAAAAGCCGATATAATTTTAGAATTTTTTTTTTAATTGTCCTTAGTACATGGAGATTCCGCCTATGTTGCTCTTGGGGGAGGGAGGATGGATTGCAGTAGGAAGGAACAGCCCATCGAAATTGATGTGAGATCAGATGCTAGTGAGGGCTAGACCTACATGAAACCACATTCTTTGAGCAGACGCAGAGCCCTAAGAGAAAGCGACTATGGGAAGGAAAATTGAGATTTAGGATGAAGCCAATCGCAAAACCCTGGAGTGGGGAGAAAATCAACAGTATAAGAGGCAAATGTCGAATATCCTCAAGTAATCCTGATATGGCACCAGAGCCAGAAGATTAGTTCTGAGCGCCTGATGACAGGCTTCATCAACAACACTGTACATGTGGGCCAGCAACAAAGAAGGGATGCTTGATGGGGGTTGCTGAATCATGCCACCTATCAACGCCATCAGCGGAAGATACAATGGGAAGCGCCAGCAAAGAGATAGTCATACAGGGAACAAATGGCATACTGAAAGTGACAACTATGGGCTTCTCAGAAGCTAAAGATGAACGTATGGTGGAACCCAGGTGAGGCTGGAAGCTACATGGACCAACTTTGAAGAATATGACCAGCAATAAAAAGAGCATAAGTGGTGGTATCCCAATCCAGAATGTTATCAAGATCAGAGGGATTCAGTATTAGAGTCAAAGTCTCAGTGACTTGCCCAGAGTTCAGCGTAGGGGAGCTCAAAGTGAATAATGTTATTAATAGTGAGCTCAGAGACCAGAACAGCAGGCTTTATAATATTGACTGAGTCAGAAGAGGAACTCAAGGAGCAGGTCAACCCGGTAAGAAACAAAACAATAAAGAGCAAATGGCATAATCTCCCAGAGCATCTATGATGATGGTCAGAGCATCAGCAAAAGGAAAATCCAGGAGAGTTTTGAAATCCAACTCTGGAATTGATGGCAGAGGAAGAATTGGCTGAGAGTTCTTTGAAATGATAGCCAGCCTGGATTTGGAGGGATTAGTTACTGTTTCTGGTAATTTGATGGAAGGACTAGCCACTGGCGCCAGACTAGGCGTGTGAGTCCTGAAAGGACCATAGAGGAGGTTCCGCCTAACACCTTGACTCATCTTCTGGAAGAGACGGAGGTCTTGATCATACAAACTATTCAAAGCTGCTGGTATTGCAACTCAGAATTTGACATATGAGCTGGATGAGAGGGGGATGTCGAAATTATATGTAAATTTACATTATGGACCCTACAATCCATAAGCTCAAATTTTGGAAAGAAATTAATATCAAAATTAAAGGGATAAGCTCTCCAAGAGAAGGATTTACAATGACTTGAGCCAAGAGTTTATGAAAGAAATAACAGAGAGAATAGAAAAAAAGTATTCTTAATTGAGCCATGAAATGAACATTGTTGGCAAGATTCTCCTGTCTAGGATGAGAAGAAAATTAGGAAATCAAGGACTCCAGACCAAGAATCCTAAGTATGACAGTGAGTCATATACCCAAATGGGGGAACTGGATCCTGGGACTATCATTGTAATGAGTTAATCGATCATCCTGGCATGACAGTAGATCGTGGGGACTACACGCTGAGAAGGCAGTAGTGAGGATGGGAGGAAGAACGTCATGTGCCAAAGTCATCCCAAGCAGCTCCGAGTATTGATGAGTGTACTCCATTTGAATCAATGAAGTACTTGACCAAGAGTCTGAAGTGGTGCCCTATGACCAGGTCCTTTTATTTTGGGAAATCTAAGCAAGAGGGGGGATGTGTTGAAATTTTTTCCCATATTCCCAGCCTGCTAGATTACCTGGGATTGCTAGGGAAAATTCCCTAAGGCGAAGTGAAGTGTAAATTGGTTGGCCCAAATTTTGGAGTAACTATGTTTTAGGGATTTTGGATATTCGCCTGGTCATTTCTGTCAGAGATAAATCTGGACAAATACTTAAGACCTCGCCTGACAGAGTTGATGATGATATAGGGGTATCTGATAGTGCTATAACTATCAGGTGTACCAATTGGGACCAGTTGGGTTTCATCATCAACTGATTGGGAATGAATAGCAAGCTGCAAGGCAAGTGATGCCACCTGCAACTAGCGAATCAATCAGTTGGTGTGTGACCTGCTTTAATGGGTAATAAGTCCCATCACCTAAGCAGGTCGCTAGCCAGATATGGTTGGTTTGCTTGGATTGAGAGGAAAACATTAGGGACACATTTTCTGAATCTTTCTGTTTTAGGTCTCGAGGATGTATAATGATGGAATCCTAGCCAGGATGGGGAAGACCATCGCTGCTGAGACGTGGATGGGTGATTCAATGGCAAGGGCTGCCATTTTCATCAAAGAGGTTTTAAAAGAGGGTTAGACAGCTGAATTCCCCACTATATATATTCCCTAGGATTCACTATAATAAAAATCAAGATAATACAGGAGAAAATAACAGATAATAAGAGTTATTTAGTTCTGAGCTATCCATTTAGTATATAATTAAACTATCATCAGCATCCATTGTGCTATTCTGTCTCAAGTATATTATTGCTGTGTGCAATAATTGGAAGACACTTAGAAAAAAGAGTAAAGATACGAGCAGGGATCTAGAGAAGAAGGAACCACATTTGGGATAGCAGCTGACTGTGTGTTGGACCAAAGAGACTGTCACCAGGGTATCTTAGCAAAGATTGGGTGGAAAAGATCAAGGGAAAGTATCCATACGAGTATGACATCACAAGTATTTAACTGGGAATACATGCCAAGCATTGTTCCAAAGCATAATTCTTACTCAACTATGGATAATAGTCTCCATACTATTACAATTAATAATTCATTATACTATACAATGTGACGAAGTACACAAGGAAACTAACCTGTGCAGTAAAAAGGTTACTAGGTTGCTTGTTGATATCAACCACTTAAATAAATTTTTACATAGGGATTTGCACCAGTATACCACAAATAGATTGAGTGACATCAGCCAGGTAAGTAACCACATTCTTAATAGGCCTGCTAAGACCTATCATTGAACTTGCACGCCATGTCTGGATGTCATGATGTACTATTAAATGACTTTCCTGGCGACATTCTATTCTAAAAGGTGATTCAGCCACAGGACAACGCCAATAATGAGAGCCAGCGCTTGTCCTAGCTCGCTACTTGATATTATACTCCATTTTAGGCTAATAAATATAAAATAGAATATCTTAGAATCTTTTAATATGGGGGTTGTTAGCCAAGCGGGTAAAACTGCTTCCACCCCTAGTGTAGGTTTTGAGTTCGAAACCTGTAATGGCTACAAAACATTCTCAGTGTGGTATATTTGTCCCAAGGTCGACCCACCTCAAATAATTAAAATCTTTTAATATTCCTGCAATGTTTATTTAGATGATGAGCACCTTCTAAAAAGATGATATTAACCTTCCTATAATCCGCTCTCCTCTTGGCATATCTTTTTCATAATACTTATTTAAGAATATCATCTACCATATGCTCTTAAGTGACAACCAAATCATTATCTTATAAGACATGATATTCCAATTAATATTATTTGGAGCGTTCATAATGCTGGTGTAATACACCATTAATCAGCCTATGATCCCTAATTTTTATATTACTTACATTTGATACCCCATTTCCTAATCTGATATTCTATAGACCTATTTTCAGGTAGATTGACATTTGGTTTCTTGGCAGGAACCAATACTTTACTAATTAGTTTAATGTACAGACCAGGCTACATAATATCCATTACATCACCGCCATATGAGGCCCAGAACTCCTGGATTTTATCTGGACACTGCAAACATTCTTTTTACATCTGAAATGCTTCCCCCACTGGGTTTCCCTTCCATTCCACCAAGAGCTTCCATCATCCCTTCACCCATATGCATCAAATATCCTCTCTACCTCATACTCACAACCATCATCTTATTAAAGGCTTAGTGGTACTGGCCTATCAGGTCCATTACCATCAAAATTGGACATGAATGTAGGGCTTGGATTACCAGTTGAGCCTTATACCACTCTATTAGTCTTAACTTGAAGGCGACTCCATTTATAGCAAAAGTAATTCTATAGCATCATAAAAATATTGGCCTCAAATTACTTTCTACACCAATATGTTGTAGTTCTTATCCGCAATGAGCACCCAATCACCAGGTAGAAATTGTGGTTCTGGAGCTCTCCAACAGTACAATTGACACATCTGCCATGAAATGGCTCATCCAAGTTCTTGCGCAACATCTTCCTTCTGCCCGCCATGGTAAAAGCCATCTCTTCCACCCCTGACAAACTCCACATCCTGAACCACCATCCAATGTATGGTTTAACCCGTGGTTCTCAAAGAAATGGGCCATACCCGTCAATTATTGTCAGTGATTATAGTACACAAACTGGTTTCCAAATAGACCCATAAAACCCAATAATCCTGATGATCAGAAACATAATAACAGAGATATTGGTCAAGAGTATAATTTACTGTCTCAATTTGTCCATACAACTGGGGATGATTTTTGAGGAATGGCATGGGGCAGATTTTTAGATTATACAGAAGATTTGACCAAATTTTTTAAAAAACTGTCCATATGCTAAAAAATCTCAGCGGGTAGCCCATTCCAGATAAGCAATTAGTCAATAAATATCCTTTTTACATACTTTGCAGAAACATCTTATTGTGTAGAGGAAAGACTCAGCATATTTAGTTAAACCGTTGATGACCACCATGATTGCATACTTCCCCTAGACCCTTGGAAGGCCCATCATAAAATCCACACTAACTCATGGACAACCTGGAATTAGAAGCAGTTTTGACTTACTGGCAGGAGGCTTCTTAAAGAGTCTCGCTCTAGTGAAATCAAGCATCCCCCACATAGTTCATAATTTCTTTATAAAAGCCCAGCCACAAGTAATTCCGTCGTACCAAATCCACCATCTTTATGACTACAGGGTGCCTTGTCAACGGTTGATCATGAGAAACCTGAAACACATCCCACTGCAATGATGTATTTGGGACCCATATGCGTGAATATTGATGCAATACTTCATTTCTCTTAATTTTTTGTAGTAATTTTCATGTTATTGTTCTTCAGCTAAATCGCCCATAGCCTCCAACTGAATTCAAGCATTTTTGTTTCCAGCAGATTTCCTAACATAATTCCTACATAGTTTATTATTGAGACTTGTAAAATGATGAATTGTAGCTTTGTTGAATTCCTCCAACTCAGCCCTCTTGTAGGACAACCCTGCGTCTTGAGTTAGCCAATCTGCTAGGGTGTTGATTGATCCTAGATGGTATTCTATTCAAAAATTGTAATGGACCAGCGACAGGCCTTCTAGCGCCTGGACCTGGTACATCCTCCTAGCCAAGCGATAGTAATTCAAGGCTTTATGGTCATTTGAACCACAAAAGGATGTCAAGCATACAACAAATGGTGTTGCCATTCCCTTAGGGCTGATACCACTGCCAGAAATTCTAAATAAAGATATTGGATAATTGGTTTTCGCTGAAACCATTTTTGACTAACACAAAAAATAAGGTTTCTAACCCATAGTCCCCTTACTGTAGTAGCATCACCCCATGGTGTAATTTGAGGCATCTGTTTTTACTACAAATGGCTTCCAAAGGTCAGGATGGGCCAAAATGGGATATGAGAGTAGTTTCTCTTTCAAAGAATAAGGTGCTCACTACTCTTATCCCCTCATATGAGTGAAACATCTCTTATTAAATGTGTAAGATGTAGAGCCATTTTTGATAAAGTTTTTAAAAATGTCATAAAAAATTCATTTTTTCCAATAAACAGCACACTTTAATTCAATCAATAAGTTCTTTAAACACATGAACAGCCCACAATCTATCTGATCATACTAAAACCATATTGGTACACAACATTCATAAAACCTTTGCTGAGCTTTAGTTAAATTTTCATTTAGTTGACTTTAACCTCAGGCCAGGATTTACAATCGTCCCAATATCTCCCACAAATTGCACACATGATCTTACCAGGAACAGGAAAATACTATTATATTGCTCATATAACCAGGGTGGTTAGCCTGGCAGGGTAATTCCTGCTTCCACTATAGTGCAAGTTTTGTTCAAAACATGTTCAAAACTAGTACTTCCTATAAAATAAAATCTCGGTATGGTATACTTATCACAAGGTCAGTCCGCTTGATTACTTTTATTTGTCCATATAAGCCAGACAGCAACAGCTGACTATACCCACAGGACATATTCAATCATATGCTGGAACACCATTGGTGCATTTAACAGCCCAAATGGCATCATGAAGTACTGAAGTATCCACAAGTGGCACTTAAATGCTATATACTTCTGATTATCTGGTATATCAAGACCTGGTTAACCATCAGTGAGATCTAGCTTGATAAAGACTGTGCAACCCGTGAACATTAATATAATATCTCTATGTGGGGCATTGGATATGAATCAGGCTCCATAACTTCATTTGGCCACGGGAATTCTATACATGGATGCTATTCCCCACTAGCCTTCAACACTATTAACTGGTTACATGAGAGCGAATTTTGATAGCAAAAATACTCCCACTTAGCATTGATCCCACATGCTCATTCAGTGTGGCTTTTGCCCTCCTGTTGAGCGGGTAAACAGGACATCCCCTGAGCAATTTCTGACCTCTTTTAAACTGGAAAAAAATGTGAATGGGCCTATTGTGGAAAAGATGAATCCTTAGGATTAAATATCCCATAAAATCATTATATTGTGCCAAAAACTCCTCCATTTTCATCACTTCCACGCCAATAATTCTTCAGACATAGACTCCTCAGCTACCAACCTCCATTTCATTGATGGCTTCTTTCTTGGGCTCAAGGAAACCATGTGGAAGGGTAGATTAATCTAAGGGCAAAACTGATGCCATTACTACATTCCCAACAAAAATGGATAAACCAGATTCTCCATTGCACAAAAATCTTCCTTAAGTCTAAATGACTCTTGATGTACTCCTATCAAGAGACTTACTTTCCACAATGAAGTCTTCTGTGACACATTGGAGAAAATGACTTTCACACTCTTTTTAATCTCCAACTTAATCTCCTTTTGTAAAAAGTCAACGTAATCTTTACCACTCATGTATCCGCCAGGGACCTCACCTTTTTGTCCATTCCACCTTGCATGTATAAGTTCATTGGGATTGATGAATGAGGATAAAGCAAAAATGCAAATTTATTTTTGAATGAATTTTTAGTTTGTAAATTTGTAGGCGGTGTATAGATAGGCATAATCTCTTCTCATGTCCTTGGATTGCCGCTCTATTTGAGTCATCCAAATTTTCTTGTCTGATCTCCCTTGCAAATTCACAAAGTTCCAAATTGTGGCGTGCCAAACACCCTGACCATGTCAACCACCCAGCGGTGATTGCACCTTCCTTGGAGACATAAAACCCTTATGCTGATTCTGCGCTAACGCCAGTTGTTTTTAACCTGCAGTGTCAGTGTAATTTCATCCACAAATATATCTTAAATTTTCACCGCCGCCATGGCTTCCAGAAAATCCGCTTGCACTCGCTTCTGGAACATTTGTGATGATTGCTTATCCACAACCTGGGCCACCTTTGATAATAGAGAAAATCTGTGTGTACTCCTCCATTGAGCTAAGCCTTGGCTAACTATTAATAGCGCTGACCATGCATCTTCATGCGCCTCATCTGAGCACGTGCACGTTTATCAAATCCAAACTTATTTATGAAACCTGGGAGGCGACTTTGCTCTTCTTCAACTCCTGTACCTTTTTTTATCACAAGTGGTGCCCAACCCAAAAGGGGAAGCCGCCACGCATCTTTAAACGTTAATGAGCCAAACAAAGGGACTATCATAATAAAAAAGATTCCTATAAAATCTCCTAAGTTATCAGCCTAGGAAGCAATATCAGATGATAAAGAAGCTTTGGTAAATTTTTATCAGGTGCCTTCTTTAGCTAGGGGACTAAGGTGAACAACATTGGGGTAGGAGTATCAGCAACACGTAACATAAGGAGGTATTGTTGAGGGTTTTCATTGTTTAAAAGGACGGTGGTGTCCATTCCTTTAAAATATTTTGCAAGGTGATGCTCAGTGAAAGTGATGAGAGAAGGCACATAAGTGACATCTTGATGCGCATTAACTCCTAGACCAACCTGCCAGTCCAAAGGTATCGCACTCACAATTAAGGAAATCTGGGGTGAGAAAGGAGCTTCCCCCTATCACCTGGGCCATATGTTCATGGGATTGAATCCGCACAATCACCTGATGTATCTTATTTAAGGCCTTTATGGGAAGGGCCACTCGCTTATTTCTGTATCTAAGCACTATAGGGCTTTCCCGCTGCTTTCATCATCACAGCACCCAATACCCACTCCACCTCACATACTAATAACGTCAAAAGAATTTCATCATCACCATGGCCAACACATGGTGGTATCATTAATCCTTTTCTGGGACCACCAGCTCCTCTTGGGGCTGCACAAGCTAAAAACTAAAACATATAAGTTGTATCTAATGTAACAATTAGGTTTGCGCAGTACGCCACAAATAAATTGGGAAGCACCAGCCAAACAAGTGACCACAATAAAGATAGGCCTGTTTAGAACCATCCTCAAACCCATGTGCCATGTCTAGATGTCATGATATGCTTTCAAATGACTTTCCTGGCGACACTGCCTGCCAACAGCATGATTTGGCCCCAGAACAATGCCGATAACAAGGCCTGCGATTGCCTAGCTTGCTACTAGAGCCCATAATAGATCTGGATTAATAACATAAAGTAAAATATTCAAAATCCTATAAATATGCTTGCAATGTTTATCTGTATGATTGAGCACCTTTTTAGAAAACTAAATTAACCTTCTATTTTGCTCCCTCATCTTGAAATATCAATTTAAAAACCCTTATTTAAGCCTTTCTACTAACCCAAGCTCTTGAGCGATGACCAAAGCATCATCCACAGACTCAATGTCACGCTTGATAATTATTTAGAGTGTTTGGAACGCTGATGTAATATTCTTCCAGATAAGACTCTGCTCCCAAACTTTGGACTTCTTACCTTCAATATCCCATTTCATATTATGATTCTTAATATAACTGGCTTTAAGTAAATCAGCCTTTGATTCCCTGGTGGGAACTGAGACTTTACTAATAAAGTCAATTTATGGAGCAGGCTGTGCCAGATCCGTTACAATTTCATAGTTGATGAAAGGCCTTAGATTTCTTTTGATGGGCCTTGTGGCTGACTACTTCAGCATAGGTATGTTGTTCAACTTCTTTTTTTTAGTACTAGATGGTCCCAACCTGAGGGGGATTCATCGATGTTTATTGAATTACGCCTGGGCTCCTAAGAGCCTGAGGCGAGGGAAGGGGAGGGAGGAGGCATCGAGAAAGGGAGGGGGTTTGCGCGCCAGAGCCGTGCTGCAGTGACAACTGAGCGGGGAGGGTTGGCGACATAGTGCAGACCTTCAGGGCCATCTCAAAGTGTACCTGAAAGTGGGTGATCATGTGTGGAAGGGTCCACACCTGCTGGTCAAAGGCAGCATGAAGGAAGGAGTTATGGATGGTCCAGATGGCTGTGGCATAGGCGAGGACACGGAGGGGTCAGTGGCAACCAGGCAATATCTGCCCGAACATGAGGTCTTGCACAGGGTGTCCATACCAGGGCTGAGCATGGAGGAGCGCGCGGGCCTTTGGCTAAAATGCGGCGACACCTGGACAGGTGAAAAAATGATGGAGGTGGGAGTCAATAGGCTCCACACAGCGGGGCAGCTTCAGTGCTGGAAGGTAGGGCCAGTTCAGTCCCCTGTCCTGTATGAACAGTGGAGCACCCTCCATAAGGTTTTGGACACCTTTGCTGACAGGATGGGGTGATAGACGTCCTTCCACAATTCCTTAAGGTCAAATCTCACGGAGGGAGGGAGGAGCTCAAGGAGTCTTGGGAGGATGGGAGGATGATCTTGGGGGTTGAGGCGAGTTGTGAAAACTTGTCCATTGTGCACAATTGCATGGCGAGGGGGGCTGAGGCCAGGGCCTTCCCTTCTGTATGGGAAGGCATGGTGGATCCGCGCGCCTACTCGTTTCAGGGCAAGGAGAGCCTGGTTCCAGTAGGGGGATGAGGATGGTTTCAGGCGATGGCCTGGGTGGTTTGTGAGCCACTCCCCTAATGAGGTCAGAGATGCTCTAGGAAGACCCAGAGCTGCTGACACTGACTGGCGGAGGGCGGGCGCCCATTGGGGCATGGGGGTCGCGTCCCAGCAGACAATCGGCCATAGGAACTTCAGGAAGATTGTGGTGGCGTGGGATCGCGTGTCCAGAAGCCCTAGGCCCCCTTCATTGCAGGGTCGGGAAATGGTTGAGAGGGCATTGGTGGATGGTTTGATCCCCAGATCCAACAGCGGAGGAGTACATTGAGCCGCGTATAAAAGGCATCTGTGAATGGGCAGACGTGCGCTAGGAACCAGACTTTGGAGAGGAGGAACACATTGGCCATCAGAGCTCGACCCTGGGGGGTGATGTGCCGCTGGTTCCAGCTGGCAATCCTGGAGTTAACTGTTGCGAGGAGCAAGTCCTCATTGTCTTTTAGCGCAACTCCTTGTTGGTTGGTGGGGACGCCCAGGTGACGGAAGGTACCGCGCACAGGTTCAATACCAAATGGTGGGGGGAAGGTGGGGGAGCCGACCTGTACAACTGTTGTCTTGGAGGTGTTGACCATGGCGTTGGACGCCTTGGTGTACCTCTCAATGGTCACAGCAGCGAGGGCAACATCCCTAGGGCAGACGTAAATGCAATGACAGTGTCATCTGCAAATGCCATGGTGCGTGTGGGGGCTTTACATGGGACCAGAATCCCTGTTAGCTTGTCCTGTAAGGAGGCCAAAGAGGGGGTCAAGGGTGATGTTAAAAGGATAGGGCTCAGGGGGTCCCCTTGCCGGAGACCTTGT